>JAVSCE010015646.1:0-56694 GCA_032199065.1 Smutsia gigantea | reverse complement strand
TGGCATTTCTGGGTTATTGGCTTCTCCAGCACTCAGTGCAGGATATAGTAAGCCAAAAGAAAATCCAGGGAATTTACTTCCAGGTTGTTTCTTGGGTTCTGTGTTCTCTAGCCAGTCTGCTTTTTTCCATCATATTTCAAATTCTTTTGTTTGTTTTATATGTAATGTCCAGAGTGTTTAGCTGTACGTATTGGGGAGAACTGGGAAGTGTACATCACTCTATCTAATCCTGGAATGAGGAAAACAGCGTTGGATTTTATATGTCTTTTAATTTTTCAAATCTGATAGGGATTAAATACAATTGCATTGATGCTTTATTTACATTTATAAATATATTTATTTATAATGAGACAAAGCATCTTTTACTATGGAATTAATTATAGTCCCTTTTTCTTTAAATTTCTGTTCATATTTTTTGTGTATTTTTCTATAAGATTGTTCACATTTTTTTGTAAGTCAGTGAAGCCATTTCTTATAATTAAAAGATTTTCTGCTGCTTGCTGATGCTCTTTTATTCTTTGATTATAATATTTTGTTCCCATGAAGATATTTTATAATTTTTTATTGTCACTTTTATCAGTGATTTACTTTATGGCTTCTGGGGTTTTGCATCTTGTTTAGAAAGGCCTTCCCTATACCAATTTTAAAAATAAATTCATTCTTGAGTTAAATAGAAATTTCTTCTAAATCTTTCATTTATACATTGTACAGTTATACTTTTGTTTCATGAATAATCACATCTGGTGTAGGGTGTGAGGGAGGAATTAAACTTTATTTTTTTTCATATGTTTAGTTAGTTGTCCTAATGCAATTTATTAAAAAGAAACTTTCTTCTGCTGATTTGAAATGCCACTTTTATCACAGATACCCATAGTGAACTAATATTTAAACTGCTTAACCAAGCAAACCATATTAAAAAATAAACTTCCTAAATAATTTATGGCATTTTTGAAGTCAAAAAATTATATGCTGGTTAAATTAATTTTCAACTATTTATTGAAAACAAGTTTCCCAGTTTCTTCATTAAGCAGCAATTTATTAGTCTAGTTCTATCTATTGTATTTTGAGAACGATCGACAACTGGTTGTCTTTTAAAATATTCTAAAATTCATACTGGCTTTCATCTAATTACTTGGAATTAGTGGTTTTCCTCATCACATTATCATTTCTTTATGCTCCTATTACTGTTAGTTACAGTATTTTACATAGCTATTGAAATAATAATACAGAGTTGGAGAAATTGAATCTCAGTCATTTTTGAGATACCAGACAATTCTGTCAGTTTTTATTTATTTGTTGTGTTTTAAGACTGATTACAGATATGAATGATTTAACTAACCTTTATAGTTTGAATTTTTGTAGTTTTCCTCTCTATTTAATGGCAACCTTATTGATGTATTTGGTCAAACAAGTTTGGGTCCTTCCTCATACCTATGTCAAGGAATTCTTATTACCATACACAGCAACTTCAGCCACAGGCCTTTTATATTAAAGCAGTGGTTTTCAACTCTGGTTGCACATCAGATCACCTAGAAAGTTTTTACAATCCTGATGCCTAGCCCACAGCTACGACCAATTAAATCAGAATCTCTGGAGATGGGACTTAAGTCATTTTAAAGGTTTCACTACTGAGTGAAAGAGACTTGAAATCCTTTCTTTATAGAGGTTTTCTCTTTATAGAGGTTTTGGAATTCTGAAATTCTAAAATAGAGTATTTAAAGTTCATTATGGTTTAGCTTATAGTGACGTTTTTCACTACACAATAACTTTATTGATTTTTTTGGCAAAATTGGTGTGGGTGTTCCTTCTGTTTCCTAAATTCTGTCATAAGCATCTTGAAGGTCAGCACACTTTTTTTTTGTTTATTTGGGACTGCTTCTATGGAATTAATAGTGAAGATACTAGGAACTATGAATATTATTGATTATCCTCAGCCAAAATCTACACAGGATTATATATGTACAAATCCTATTAAGTCAGTCGCTTGTTCATTCACGAAGTATTGAGTACCTACTCTCTTTAGTGCCATGGCTTTACTATACTTTGATAGTTTTCAAATACGTGTCTGTAGGTGTGACTCTACCCTTTATGAAATCTAGACACATATGTTCAATTGCCTATTCAATATTGCCTCTTGGTTATATAATAGAATTCTCAAACTTAGCATGTCCAAAAAAGAAATTCTGATTTATTTTCCAAATCCAGTCTTCACCAATCTTTCCCATTTCAGTAAAAGGCACTAATATTCCTTCATTTGCTTTGGCTGAATCCTTGATTCTTTTCCTCTAACGCAATCCCATCCAACCCTACTTGGGTCTGCTCTACCTTCTAAAGCAAACTACTTCTTGACCATCTTCACACACACCATTTGCAACAACATGGATTTGCAGCAACTCTTGTCCTCTAGGGGTTGCTAGCCTTTAGCCTTTTGTGACTTTTAGAAAAAGGACTCCTTTCAAGTGAAAAATTTTTTATTGAGATATAATTGGCATATAATATTATATTAGTTTCAGATGCACAACATGATTCAATGTTTGTATACACTGCAAAATGATCACTACAATAAGTCTAGTTAACATCTTTCACCACACAGTTACAAATTTTCTTGTGATGAGAACTTTTTAAAATTAAACTATCATTGATATACAATCTTATGAAGGTTTCACATGAACAGCATTGTGGTTTCAACATTCACCCATATTATCATGCCCCCCCACCCCCATCCCATTGCAGTCACTGTCTATCAGCGTAGTGAGATGCTATAGAGTCACTACTTGTCTTCTCCGTGCTGTACTGCCTTCCCCGTGATGTACCTATATTGTGATTGTGGATTATAGTGCCACTTAATCCCCTTCTCCCTCTCTCCACACACACCCTCCCCACCCCACCCCTTTGGTAACCACTAGTCCCTTCTTGGAGTCTATGAGTCTGCTGCTCTTCTGTTCCTTCAGTTTTGGTTTGTTGTTATTCTCAACAAATGAGTGAGGTCATTTGATACTTGTCTTTCTCTGCCTGGCTTATTTCACTGAGCCTAATACCCTCTAGCTCCATCCCTGTTGTTGCAAATGGTAGGATTTCTTTTCTTCTTATGGCTGAATAATATTCCATTGTGTATATGTATCACATTTTCTTTATCCATTCATCTGTTGATGGACACTTAGGTTGTTTCTATATCTTGGTCATTGTAAATAGTGCTGTGATAAACATAGGGGTGCATGCCTTTTTGAATCAGGGATCTGGTTTGTGATGAGAACTTTTAAAATGTACTCTGTTAGCAACTTGCAAGTGACTTTTTTATATTAGCATATTATTGCTCAATTTGAAGTGGTTGGTCCAGGAATTGTGGGTAGCTGATTCCTCTGGATGGCTTAGACAACCCAGGACATGGCTTGGGAGTATAGGAGGGGAAGGGGAGAGGAGCATGGGACTTTGCTTATGTGCCTGTGGGTATGTACACATGTCTTTTCCCAAGTTGTGGCAAGGCTACCTGCCTGGGTGAGTTATGTAAGAGGAGGCTCTGTTCTCCATTGCTCCAGGACTCAGCCAGGGGACCTGGAATCTTCATACCTCCATACCTTCCTACAGCTCTCATCAGAGTTACTCTAGGTCTATTTTGTGAATAGCTCCCCCTTATAAATGATGCAATTGTCCCATGTTCAAAGCAACAACTGATTGTGGTGGTCCTGTTGGTCCAGACCTCACATAGATTGCTTCACCAGCCTCCTTGGTGCTTTTTTATCCCCTATGGTCTAGGACCAAGAATGATCCCTTTAAAATACAACATATCACATTAATTTCCCCTGTCTCCACTGGCTTTCTATCACACTTAGAATGAAATCTAGGATTCCTGCTAAGCTGACATGATCTGGTCTAGCTACCTTGAAGACCTCACTTTCTACTACTTCCCCCTTTATCCTTCTGTTCTAGGTGCTTTGGCTTCTTTGCATTTCCTCAAACATATCAGTAACACTCCCACCCTAGGGGGTTTGTACTTGCTATTCCCTCTTCTTCAGATGCTCTTCCAGCAGATACTCTTGCAGCTTGCTCCCCCACCTCCTTCAGGTCTGTTCAAATGCCACGTTCTCAGAGAAGCCTAGCCCAACCACCCTGTATGAAACAGCAGTCTCCTTTCACCCAGCCCTCATCTCTTTTTATTCTTTTGCCCTGCTTTTATTTTTCTTTTTTGGCACCTGATATTGTATATATTTATTTTCTTGTTTGTTGTTGCTTATTTCCCACCTTAGCATGTAAGCTCTAAAAGGAGGGGTCTTTGTTTTATTAACTGTTGCACTCCCAAGAGCTGGTGACCATTGAATTTGTTTGGTTTGACTTTTAAAAAAATATTATTTTGAGCTCATGGATTTTATATATTCGGAAGGTTCCAATCAATTATTGCCCTTATTCTTTTGATACTGAAGTTGTCCTAATTTTGGTCAGGGGGAGACCTTTCTTGTGGCTGTTGTGTCCTTCTGATATGACTGCATTCATCTTTGAAAGCTCCTTTGCTTTCTGGCAGGCTTACTTTATACATTCTTTGCCTCAGACTTGAAATTAGTAATTTCTTCAAGGAGCCCTAGTCAGTACTTCTCATTAAGAATGAAGAAACTTTTCCTTTAAGATCCACAGCATACTTCCCCTCTCATTTCATTGGCCAGAACTGCCTTACATGCCTTTTCCTAAAACATTCCCTAGTTAGAGGAATGGGATTCCTATGTTTGATTTAGTGAAGCACATGATGTGAAGTGCTTAGAAATTCTGTTAGAAAGGGTAAATGCAGGGCAGACAAGGTAGAGTAAAAAGTTGCTGGGTAGCAAGCCCAGTGTCTTCTATAGTAATCATGGTCATAAGTTGCCAGTTTATCAATTTTCATTCTGCCTGGCAAGATAATGGCTCACAATAATTTATACCAGGGATGCCCATTTAGGAGGTGACATCACATGTTTTTTTGGGTAAGAAATAGCAATTGAATGGAGTAGGGAATACTTCCATCAAGTTTTGTAGCTGTTCATAAAAGTATTTTGGTCTGTATAACCGTGACAGGTTAACAGAAGCAGAGCATTCTCTTGCTGGAAATATTTTACTGTCCAACACTTTGGAATAAAGCAGTCATGGATTGGAATGCCAGCTGTTCTACTACTAGCTGTTTATTACCTAATTTGAAGCATCTATAAAGTGGAAGGAGTGAAATGCATGTCGTCCAGTAGTTTGAAGCTTAACTGATAATAAGCACCTAGCCCAGAGGCACAAATAGTATTTACTAAGTGTTCATTTTCACCACAGCCCTCTTTCCCCCTCTTTTCAGTTATCATAATTTTCTGCCTTTATACACTTCCTAGTTTCAGAGAAGCTGGTTTCCAAGACTATAGTTTATCTGCCAGTAGTTATATTTTAGTGATTTCATTTTAGGAAAGAACCTAAGCCTCTTTATGAGATTTAGCAAATCATTCTCTTTTATCAGCAACCATTTTAGAAGTTACCTTTTAGATAGAGTTATCTATTGGGGAGGCATCCACCCTGTGTATGCTAGCTCTTATAAACTGTTATTTCAGAGGGGATATTTTCCAACCTTGTATTACCACCAAATGCAGGGACACGCCTGTTTGGGTCCTTATTCCTTCTATTACTGATTACAAATGACTCACAGAAAGAGGTCTCTAACAGCTCAACAGACGATCAGAGATGACAAAGGAAGCATAGAACTCCCTCCACTTAATGCACTTGGTAATTGCCCTTCACAGCTTTAGACATTCATGGGAGAGTAAATGCACAATCAGCCCTGATGATCTGAAGCTATTTATCGTCTCCATCAACTTGGCCGTCCCTTGCTCTGCTCTCACCTGCTGATTGACCAGTTCACTGCTCATTAACAGTTTTTAGGAAGATGGGCAGAGAAGGAAAAGGTTGTTACATTTTAATCAGTCTACTTAGGTTAAAAAAATCAGGTCATGTAAAGTGGTTTCATCAAAGTAGAGCAGAGGGGTGAGATTAAAAAAGAAAACTAAAATGATGATTTTTTTGGTGTATTATTTGTTGATTTGAAATTATTCTTGCGTCTCCAGCTCTAAGGATAATGACAAATTGAGAACTGTCACTGCATCTACTTAAAAATATTATTATGTAGAACGATCCTAATTTTACAAAAAATATACATATATGCACATACATTTATAAATAGGAGTAGAAGAAAATATGTTAAAATTTAAAGGTGAATTTCTTTGGTGATGGAACTTTTATCTTCTCTTTTCGTTCAGTATTTTTCAACTTATCTATAATAAGCCTCTATTTTATAATAAGAATAAAAGTATGGTAATTTTATTAAAGTGCACTTTGAAAGATAAAGAACCAATGGGTGCAATGATTTAATGTTTTCTTAGTGTATGTTAACTACTACTTGAAACTGTTAGAAGATTGACTAGGCAATGTTCCTTTAGGAAACCCATCAAATTCTCTTGAACACATACAAGAGAAACTGCTGAAGGAGCAGAGTAGATGAGACTTTGGTTATCTAGTAATGGGCTCAGAAATGTTCCTTTAGATTTAACTTCTTGGTCAATAAGCCGGAGGCATTTGAACCCCAAGGGCTTCCTTTTGCCTTCATACCAAACTTTTTAGGAAACAGAAATTGGGGACTTAAGTGTTCATGTCCTCCTTGGGCTGCCTACTTGCCATTTAGAGTTTCAGACGTTTGGAATTGTGTCTCTTCCCTGAGCCAGTCTTCCCCTAGACACAGACTAGGAGGCAGGGATTCCAGTACAAGTAGTTAATTTGGAAGGTGGTCCCAGGAGGCACTGGCAGGAGAGAGGGGAAGTGAGTTAGGGAAGGGAAGGTGTATTACTAAGCAAGTTAGCACCAAGGTAACTGGAGCATACTTCCAGTGGGGACACTGGGAGCCACGATAGAACACATGTGCCAGAGCCAGCTCATCCAGGCATCAGCTGAGGGCTGCTTCTAGGGGCATCAGTTCCCACCCGTCTCAGGCCGTTGCAGGTAGCAAAGCAGGCTCCGGTAGCCAAGGACGCCCTCAGGTGTGGGGCTGCAGGTGCGACCATCAGCCATGGGGGGCACGAGTTCATGACAGTGGGAAGGCGTGAGGTAATACCCGCAGGCTCACACACCTGCCACACTTACCCTTTCACGGGACATTGTAATGCCACAGTGCTTGTCTGCATGGGAACAAAAGCAATTGAGTGTTTCTTTGCTTGGAAATGAAGCCTGTGTTACAAAATGCAAACATGTATTTGGTAACAAATGCAAATTAAAGGTACACTGTGGAGCAGGTCACCATTGTGGGTATCTCAAGCTCAGTTTTACTGGGGCCTTTGAGAGATGATATAAAACGTGCCTCAGAGTTATCTCATCCAAAGGGCAAGCAAGCTGGGGGTTTTATCCTCCAGTTCAATCGTTGGCTGAGACTTGCTCCTGGGCTAACTCACAGGCACTTCTCACCTGCCCCTCACATAGGCTGAGGAAGCCCTCAATTGGAGAGCTGCCCCTGCTGGCAGTGGGAGGGATGGTGTGAGCTTGAGGCCATAGTGCTGTCTGCTACACCTCGTGTGGCCTGGCCAGCAGTTAATGAAAGTTGTCCCTGTGGCAGGAGGAGGAGGTGGCCTCTTGATGTCATTTGCAGTGGGAAGAAGGTCCTGACATGAACTCTGGTGGCACCATGACTGAGCCCCTCAGGGAGAGTAGCAGAGAAGGCAAAAGCAGAGCCCTTGTGGGGCGCCCCTTAGAAACACAGCGACTTTGCGAGGACATTAGAGAGGGATTGGAGAGCCCTTACACTTTATTGTCATCCACTTTTGTGTCTGAAGGCTGTAGTGGCCTGGGCATTCCCGGTTCCAAAAAGAATTTTAGTGCTGCAAGAAGCTTTAGGCATCTACCTCCCCCGAACAGGGTCCTGCTTGTCCTCTGTCTGTGGCGTGGGCCTTAAGTGTTCGGGTCCATGTGCTCTGTTACTGGATGCGGGCTGGGGCTGGGGCAGGGGCAGGGGCAGGGAGTCAGGATGGGGTAAGAGCTGTGAAGATCTCTTACATAGTGGAGCATCTGCAAGACAATCAGACCTTTTACATTGCCAAGATTTACTCCCTCTGAAGTTTCTACTGTGTGTGGTTGTGCTAAAATCATGCCTCTTTCCCAGACTCTTTCATATATTCTAACCAATATCTTTTTCATATGCTTGTTAATTGCTGGTGCATGTTGGTTCATAAACCTGCTTGACTCATCCGTCCATGGAAATTTACTCATCAGCACCATCAGCTTCTCTCCTGTGCTTGGATCTGAGGAGCCAGGAAAAAGCTGAACGTTACTGTAGAATACAGAGGCAAAGTGCTGGGTGCGGACTCGGGTAAAAGCACAGTAACTTTGCCCTGGCTTTTCTGTTCAGCTAGGCTGCATTCACCAATGTCGGATAAATTATTGAGACAAACACAAAACAATCCTGGCTGGATTTCTTGCATATGTTTCAACTTATATTGTGTATGATATTTTCTTAGGAAAACACAATCATTTCCTTTTGTGAGACTGGAAAATTTGCTTGTATTTCAATCTAGGATTTTATTTTGTCTAGGGAAACAAATCCTTCTCCACACCCCCCAAGAAGAACACAGGTATCATTGTATAATGACAATTCTCCAAAAATAGTGTTTGATAAACTTTGCTAGGAACCTTATTGTCTCATTAGTTAATCAGTTATTTAATTGATTTATCCAGTCTAACAGCAAATATACATTGAGTTCCTACTTTGTGTCCATCAATGTGCTCAATACTGAAGTGAGCAAAATAGACACAGGCCCCATCCTCCTGGAGAGCTAGGGTGGGAGGGCGGCTGCTGCGCCTGTGTGGCAAATGCAGCCCATGCGCCTCCTGGAGAAACTGAAATGATAGCGAGGCAGCTGGTTGAGCTCTAAGCTCGGCTCTGTTTTGTCAGTCGCTGCTTCCCTCCCAGCTCCCTTCTCTTGTTTCCTGTTATCCCTCCGTCTGTCTCAAAGGGATTTTCTGGGCTGCCTCTTCCTTCCGATGGCTAGGTTCCCCTGGCTCTAGCTTCTGTCACACAGCCAGTGCTTAAGGTTGTGGAGAGAATGTCACCATGTTTTTTTCCCCTAAACTATCCTTATATATTTAGAAATGGAAGGTGATTTATGGCAGTGATTCATACCCTGCAGCCCTGGGATTGAATGGCTGAATCCCGGGAGCATAGGAGCAAGGGATAGGCTGCATCCTTCAAATTCAGACATCTAGTTGCCTTAAGCATTTGGGAATTATGCATTCAAGCAACGCTCTTTTTTTCTCGCATTTTACTTGGTGTGTGAGCAGGTGGGCGAGAGCCTGGTAGGTGTCATGGGCTAGAAAATTCTGTGAAGAATTCCTAACAGCTCCTGCCTGAACCTTCCACAGTGAAGCTGATTTGCATCTGAGCCTGTAGTTCTGTGGCTGGGAGCTCTATTGAGTACGTGCTTATTTAATCGCCCCCTTTACTCATGGTTCCTTTCTGCACTTTTGAATTTGGTCTGTTCCCTGCAGAACAGACTTGTTTTTAAACTGGTTGACGTTAAACACACTGGTTTCCCCTTTAAATTTGTTGACTGGGTAACTTAATTTAGAAAAACTGTGGAGATAAACATTTAAGGGAGGATTTTTAGGGAGAGGATAGGACTTGATTCATTGTCTTTCCAGGCTGCTGTTAATGCAAATGACTTTCTTGCGGTCCCATTCCTGCATTTGTCTCTCTCACATCAGGATATTGTTAAGTACAGATGCTTCCAAAGGGAGGCTTTCCCCATTATTTGATCAGGGGACTGAGAGGAAAATGCATGTTCACAGCAAAGAAGAAATTGACTTTAAGAATATGTTAGGAATAAAATGGCCAGGAACTACAATGGGGAAAAGGAAAATATTCACTAGATGGGGAGAATAGATACTCATAGTAGTGTAATTATTTTAATAGTCATTCATATTATTATCCCAGGTTGATTAACCATGAGAAGAGATTTAACACAATCATTCAGAGTGCCCTACTTACAGGAGGGAAAAAGGGTGACACATTTGTCAATTAAAGTGTTGCTCTAAATATTAGTGTTTTCACAAGGATCTCTTTTTCAAGGAGGAGTTGAGACCAAAAACACAAATAAAATATATATGAAATGCTGCATTGTGCTATCACACTCCTGGATGGTTGGTATATCTGCTTCAAATTAAGGGTTTGATGTCATGGAAACAGCTTGTTCATTTGGAAAGCTGCTGACACTCTGTGGGAAGGCAAAGGACCAGTATGTGCCTATGTGTATGTGTTTGACATTCCCTATCAACCCTCAGCAAAACAAATACCTATTCCTGCCAGAAAGTGTGGAATTATATGGGAGGGTTAGACTTCTCTTTTACTTTTGGCATCAGTGTTTGAGAACAGGGCATATGAATCATCTGGAGAATAATGTTAGAATGGAGATTCTGATTCAGTGGGTTTGGGGAGGGCCTGAGATTCTGCATGTCTAAGGAGCTCCCCGCTGACACCGATGCTGATGGTCTGAGGATCAGGCTTAGAAAACCACTGCTCTGGAGTTGTTCTCTATTTGGCTGAACATTAGAATCACCTTCCTCTTTGGCCAGTGTGCATTTCTTAATTACTTTATGTTTGATGACAATTTTCAAAATGATTTATAGTTTTGAATTGCTGCTTTGGCTTCTGCTGATTTCTGTTAATTTTAACTTTTATCTAAAGCTAAGATGTCATACATAGAAAATAAAAGAAGGTCAAAACTACATACATATTTAGTACATTATTTTGAACTGGACATTGTTAGCAGACTATCAAATTATACTGGAGCTTGGAAACCTGGAAGGAAAACAGTTTGCAGTCTCCTACCCTTAAACTGAACCAAGAAGCCTTGTAGGAGATCATTCCGGTAAGAGCTGTGACTCGGAAAATTGAGTTGAACTATAGCGGGTTGAATAGTGTCCTCCAAAACTGCATGTCCACCTGGGACTTAAGAGTGTGACCTTATTTGGAAATAGGATCTTTGCAGCTGTAAATGATTAAGATGAGGTCATCTTGGATTAGGGTGGGCCCTAAATTCAGTGTGTGGTGTCCTCATAAGATGGGGAGTGAGCAAACAGACATGGGGGAAAAAGACCATGTGACAGTGGAGACAGAGGTTGGAGTGCTGCCTCTACAACCCAAGGAACTCCAAGGGTTGCTGAGAGCCAGCAGAAGCTAGGAAGAGGCAAGGGAGAATTCTTCTCTAGATCCTTCATAGGGAGTGTGGCTCTGCTGACACCTTGATTTCAGGCTACTGGCCTCCAAAACTATGAGAGAATAAATTTCTGTTGGTTTTCGCCTCCAAGTTTGTGGTAATTTGTTACACAGCCCTAAGAATCTCACACACCCACCACAACATTGTGAGCTGTACTGAAACCTGGTTTCATTAGAGCTGGGTAACATATGCTCTTCTTTACCTGACATGGACAAACACTTGATTTCTTAAGGGAAGTGTGTAACTTTCATTCTACTGAGCCATGAACTTAAATCCCTCAATAAACGCAGGGATCATATATTGTCCTGTGGTTTTTGAATAGCCTGTGATTAAGTACATGGTTCCAATCACAGCTATGAAATAATAATGATAAAGTAGTACATCTTTCATCCAGCTTTCTTCAGGTTCCCTAGGTCATTCTTAGGAGCTCTATAGTGGCTCTGCCGCTGATTTCCGCATGACTCACCACCGCTGCTTAGATGCTTATGGGGTCAGGGTCAGGAGTTTGATTCCCTGGTGAAACAGTTGGCTCTGTTCTAATTCTTGGCCATGGACTGTGTGCTTAACCCTGGTTAATGTCCTTGAAAATGTTGATCAGAATTGGAATT
This sequence comes from Smutsia gigantea, assembly GCA_032199065.1. Taxonomy (NCBI): domain Eukaryota; kingdom Metazoa; phylum Chordata; class Mammalia; order Pholidota; family Manidae; genus Smutsia; species Smutsia gigantea. Next base: position 44,840 of record JAVSCE010015646.1, on the reverse strand, counting down.
GAGTAAAGATGTCTGGAGCAAGTTCAACACTCTAACAAACAAAATATTTCAAGAGCACAGCCTACTAAAAGTGGGTCAATAGGTGTCAGCTTCTCATGTGAAGGATGATATGATAATGCGAATGATATTTAATCTAATAGGTGCATGTTTCTAATAGGTGCAATCTAATAGGTCAGCAGTTTCACCTTCTGTCAGCATTTACTTCATAGTTTGTAAAATTGAATTGTGTCCCAGGTTTGATCTCAGTCTGTGCTAGATTTGTAGGCACAGTTGAGATGGCTTTGAAATTTATTACATTAATTATGAACGTATCTGCTTTGATTTTGTGGATGAAATTAAGTCTATGGATTTTTGTAGTTGCCTCAAATATATAGCTTTGGGAGTTCCAGACAGACATTTAGAATATTGCCCATTAAGTTCTCTTAAGTCTTAGAATCTTATCCCAAATCTGACAAATTTGATGTGGGTTTTATAACATTTTCTAGTAAGGTGTAAGCAAGCTATAGGGTGTTTGTGTCAGTGCAAATTTGCTCTTTTGATTTATATTCTATTAGAGGTTATGAACAAGGATCTTGAGAATTATTTCCTTTATGGCAGGATGCTGTGCTCTCAAGAAAATAGTTTAGTGAAAAGCTTTTCCATATACATTGCTAAAACAGGCCCGCTCTTTAAGTAAATGTTAATTGGTAAAATCTCTTGGTAGAAGCAGGGGCAAGGAGAGGAAACTCATACTTTTCCAGGGTGTGAATAACCATTTTATTATCCTAAGATAAAAGAAGGAAGTGGATTTGTCTATAAACACAGTTGGGATTTGAGATGAAATTTTAAAAAGTGCTCTATCATAGTTTTTCAGAGGTTAAATAAACGACAGTGGGCTTACTCAGAGAAAGGGGAATTTGGCAGAATACCAGCTTCTATTAACAAGATGCGTATCACCCTGGCTGCCCAGTCTGTCTTATTTCGTGTCCTTATTACATTTATGGATGGGGCCCTCCCTAAACATCTTTACTATTTCTTATTTCCTTTCATCAGGAAAAAAAATCCAAGGAAGTTTTTGAAGAGAAGTTGAGATACTGTACCTGCTGGCTTTTATTTGTCCTCTTTGCCCTTTGGGTTATTAGAAGGGAGAAAGGCTTAGACGTGTTAGGGCACTCAGAGAGGAGCAGTTTCAAGGCTTTACATATGCCTGATTAGGGAGGGATTAAAACTAACATTTATATGGGCACCTATCAAGTGCCAGGTATGGTGCAGGTAAATTCACATATACGAGCAGCCCTCTTGATGTAGGGGGTATGATTTCAGCTTCACTTTTAGGAAACCGAGGCTCAAAGAGGTGATGTATTTGCCCAGGGTCACACGGCAGTTAAATAGGATTCAGGTTAGTCTGCCTCTTTTCATTGCACCACATTACCTTTCAAAATGTAAAGTGTAAATATGAAGTATTGAGTTCCATCTGCCTCCATGTTCACCAGGCACTTTTACCTCCTGGTAGGTGGTAGAACATGGTGGCTAAAAGGGTGGGCCCTGGAGCTAAGTTGGCTGGGTTCAAGGCTCACATCTGCTACTTAATTGTTGTGTTACCCTGGGAAAGTTGCATGCCTTCTCTGTGCCTCATTTCTTATCTGTATAAAGAGTAGTAATATTAGCACATGCTCAACAGGTTTGTTGATGAATGTGGAATAAGCAACTACAGCAACGCCCAATACATGGTGGGGACCAGGCTAGAATTTCTCATTCAGCCTTGTGATAACACTATTTTACAGGTGAAGAACTAACTCGCTTGCTTGGAGTGGTGCTGCTAGAATGGAATAGCACATCTGAAACGGAGTTTGAGTCCAGCGTGATGATGTGTCCCGGGCTCTTTCCACTACATCTCAACTGAAAATTTTCAGACATCACAGAGAATTAGGAGAATTAGGGAGGATACAGTGTACTCTTCTGACTCCCTGAAATGTTTACTTTGGTCTCTGAGTACACGCATGCACACACACACACACACACAATCAGAAAAAAAAAGGCATGCAACAGCTGTTCTCAGGGATGTGTGAAATCCGGCGTCTATAATCAGAGGGCTCTGATTTCCAGTCAGCTCAAGAAGCTGGTTATTCGGAAGGCCCTCAGAGCTTCCTCACTCAGTACGCTTTCCTAGAATCCCGACTCCTGACAGCCTGCATTCGCTCGCTCTCTGCCTAACACAGACCCTGGGATTGCTGCAGATGGCAGGGAAGTGCCTGGGATTTGGGTCTTCTTGCAGAGCTGATCCTCACATTGGTGGGTTGTCAAAACTTTGGAGAAGATGGCCCTAGAACTGGCTGCTAAGACCCTCTGACTGTTGGTTCAAATGTGAGTGGGTGGCTGAGGTGGGGGCGGAGGGCACTTTCCAAGCTTCTCAGGACAGCCAAGGATCATGTGACCTCCCACCACCACTACCCCCACCTCCCCTTTGGTCTCTTCTTGGTGGGCAACAGTCATTTTGCCTTCATACATGAAGGAACCACAATTCACAGAAGCTAGTTCAAGACACATCTCTAAATGTTTCTGATGGAGTTTGATTTAAGGGTCCAGTCAGCCCCCAAATCTCCATTCCTCCTGCTTGCCATAGTTTCTTCCTCTCCTCTGTTTCACTGGCACTGATGATAATGCTACCAACAAAGAGACTTGCTCCCACTAACCTTGTTTTCTTCTCATCCATTTAGCACCCCTTGTACACACCCAACCCCAAGACTTGACTCATGTCCCCCCTTCTCCATTCTGCTGCTTCAAGCAGGACACTCATAGAACAGCAATTTCAAGGACTTTCCCCATGTTCTTGATTGGGGAGAGTATCAGAACTGCCCTTTTCTGAGCACCCATCAGAGCTGAGTGTGGTGCTGGAGATGATTCCCATTATATCCTGCCACTCCTTTAAAGATTAGTTCAAGCTGTACTTCCTCTGCAACTGGGCTGACCTCTCTGTCTGAGCCGCCTAGTTGGCATCTATCACTTAGCCCCTGTGGCAGACACTGTCAGCACCTCTGTCATATAGCCCCTCAACACACATGCTGATTCCTGTAAACACTGGTTTCTCACTAGGAACACTTGCTACTTCCTGCCTATGGGGGTTTTCTGGTGGGATTATGCTCAGCCCATGTGCAGGGTAAGTGAGTGTTCTAGAAGCAGCCCTCAACAAATGATAGATGAGAAGTCGGTGGGTAAACCCCGCCTATTCCTCACTCTTCAGTAGGATAACTCTGAGACTTGTTCCTTAGCATGTCCCAGAGGTCCCCAACAGGTCTGAGCCTCAATTGCCCACAGCAGTAACCTGTTCAATAATGCACCCTTTATTGGCATTTTTCCTTTCCCTGACTTGCTTCCTGTCACCCTTACCAGAGCTTCCTGGGATTATCTCCAAAGTAAACTACTTGAATCTGCATCCTTGTCTCAGGGGCTGCTTCTGGAAGAATCCAACCCAGACAGACCGTGTAGATTAATTCTTTTAATGTGATTGTTTTCTGCAACTTTGTTGCAGATTCTTTTGTTGAGTGGGGTGGTGAACTGTTTTTTCTCTTGATTCAACAATATTTATGGAGCACTTAATGTGTACAAGACACTGCTGGATTATACAAGGGATTAAAAATTGAACGAAGTAGTTCCTGACCTTTAGGAATTGTGATATGACCTGGGTTTCAAAAATAGCAATCCCCAAAGTTCTTCATGGTTTCTTCCTCTTGGCTTTTAATTGGTGTACTAGTTGAAACAAAGGAAATGATGTTTTGGGAACGCTGAAATTCAAAGATGACACATAGTTGACTATTCAGTCTTAGCAGTATTAGGTGATCACTGAATAAAAAATACTCATAATCCTGCACTACTACAGCATCAAATGTCACATGTCATGTTCTTTTCCAATCTTCATCTGTGTTCATCATACTATAACAGATGGCAATCAGAGCATAGATACAATTTTGAATTCTGCTTTTACATTACCACTGTACTATGTGCACTTCCATTTTTTAGACAGTCTTCATAATTATTGTGAATAACGTAGAGTACTGTACTGAGCCGATGTATCATGAATTACAAAATAGTTTTCATATTGTGTTAACATTTAGATTATTTACAATTTTTTACTATTATATATAATACTTCCATGCAAATCTGCTGACAGTTATTTTTTTCCTGTTGAAATAGTTCCTTTTCGTACATTCTCAGAAGTGGGGTTACTAGCCCCAAGGAGGCTGAGTATTTTTATAGCTCTTGTCTCTGACACTTGTGTTCTTTGCAGTACCTAGAGCAGTGAGAGGTGTATAAATCTACATGTTTAGGAAGGTGGAAAGATGATTAAAAAGTTACTAGGTGTCCCTTAAAACTTTTTCATATTACTCCCATAGCATGGATTAACGTATGAGGCTGGTTAATGATCACATCGGCAATCGCCAGGAGTCTGGCCCTAAGGAGCCAAGGTAAAGGACATCTGAGTAGGACCATGCTCTGGGCCTGGAAGCAAGGGTCCCAGTGTATTCCTGCTGAGATGTGTGACGTGTTCCAAGGAGCATGAGGCAGGCAGAAGGGAGTGCTGTATGGCGGGTTTTGACTAGGGCTGTCTTGGCTTCTTGTGCCTGGAGGACTTGCTCAGGCCAGCCAGGAACTCTTAGCAACTGCTGCTTGCCCAGAGCTGGGCTGTAACTGGAATATGTCATCCTCTGCTCCAGTGGGCCCTGAATCACTTGGCATTGTGTTGATTGATTGTCAGAAGGAGAAATTCTGGGTTTTTCTTGCCTCTGGGCCCCAGTTTGGGACTGCTGTCTGCTTTAGAAAATCCCTGATATGCCCAAATCTCTGGTTTTATTTTAAACAATGCACAGGACAAATAAACAGGTCAAGGCAGTTTCTAAAGACCTATTTGATTGAATAATTGGTTAGTGACTTCATTCATTGTTAGAAATACTTAGAAGCATTTTTTTTGAGGGGTTACCATGTGTTCATCATTGTTCCGTGTGCTAGGAAGATGAAGATCAGTAAGACTTGGTATCAGCCCTTGGGAGAGGTCTGTGACACAATACTACACTATAACTGTGTTGGTCTTTAGAATAAGAACAGGAAGCCAAAGCTGCAAATTCATTTTATAGTTGATAATCCTGCAATTTTCAGAAAGGATTTAATGATCATAACTGAGGCCACATCATGAACAGCCCTTTTACACATATGCTGTTTTTCCCACTTGAAAGCATCTTTGTTACAGCCCCAAACTCACCACCTCAACCTCATTCCATTTAGGAACTTATTCCTTCAAAACCTGATTCAACACTTACTTACTCTGAGATACTTTCTTAGTTACATACCATCTGCTTCTGATTTCTACTTATTGCTACATATAGGATTCCTTGGTATTTGTGGTGTGCTGTTATATTATCCTGAATGTATTTGGATTACATTAAAATACATTTTAATGTAAGTTTTACTGAATTATAACATGCATATAGAAGCAGGCACATATTAAAAGTATACAGCTCAATTAATTTGCACAAGGTGGACATACCAATATAACTGGTACCCAGACCGAGAAGCAGTGCTCCTCAGGACCTACCACATGCCTCCACACTGGGTGGCCTGTACCACTAGGCCCAGAGCCATGTACACTCCCGCATAAACCAACCCATAGGTGAATGTCTTTCCTTATTGGAATCAGCCTATAAGGTCTGGAAGAGGGACTGTTTCCTTGGAAATGAGCAGACAGCTACCCAAGGCTACAGGGATCATGAAGAATCAGGGAAACATGACACCACCAGAGGAACATAGTAAACGTCCATATACAGGTGTATATGTGGGACAACACAATGGTGAGTAACTCAAAGGGGTTGGGTATAATTTGGAGCTTATATGCCATCTTAACAAAGGGCAACAAATTGTGGAAAAGTGACTAGACAAAGGAAATAAGGGATTTGGGCTCCCCTGTAAATTGTGGCGAGGCATCTAGGAAATGTATGGTAGATAAGGGTTGTTTCATCAGGTTTGTCATGTGGGTAAGAGTGATTCCCCTCTTCCTGGTTCAGGAGAAGGGAACACTTACAAATGGAGATTTATGTCACCTTTACAAATGGAAATTTATGCCCTATTTCTAGGCAGAAAGGGGGAGGGCAGAGAGTTCCTCCCGAGTGTACTGTTTCTTAATTGTTTTCTGCTCAAAATAATCCTTATGCCAAAGTGGCATCTTTTGGGGTGGCATATCTGATTCCCTTCACCAGAATTTCACTAATGTTTTCTTTCTTCATCTAAAGTTTTAATAGGCACATGGAAGGGATTAGATGACATTGAAGTTGTAGGGGAAAGACATGTGGGAAAGTGTCTAGAGAATCATCTATTATACACCAATTCTGAAGTAACAGTTCCCTTAAGTCTCCTCTCATATGAGTAGTCAATAAAAACATGTCTGGTTATGCACAGTTTTATGCACCTTTCAGATAACTTTCAATTTAAAATAAAAAATGTAGCTCTGGTGCGGTTTTTGAGTACCATCGGAGCATTGTAGTTCTGAAGCAGCATATGGCATCTGGTATAGTTCCTATCTCCTTGTCTCAAGTGTTTGCCCACGTGGTCAGGGGTAAACCGAGAAACTGAGTAGCAACAGTGCCCAATAAATTATTTGGATTTGGAAGATAAGTTGGTGGCAAATAAATTAAGTAGCCTGGAAACAATTGACTTAAGCCAGTTAAACATGAACTTGTTAAATTTTCCTTACTTGTAAGTTCTTTCCCTGAATGTTAGGTTAAAGAAATATCCAAATGGCAGTGGGTTTTTTAAAAGTAATAATTTGAAATGTAAAATGGTTAAATTCACGAGAAGAGCTAAAATATTTTGCATCACTAGTGTTGAATCTGAAAGGGTTATCACTCGTCCCATCTGTGAATCACAAGACAAATAAATAAATAGCATGCCCTGCTATTTATTCTGGGATGATATGGGTTTGTAGTTAAGAGTTGTAGACTCTGACTTTAGATTTCCTGGATCCAAAACCCACTCTGTAATGGTCTTTAACAGAAGAAGGTTTAGGGGTTTCATGAAGTTGGCCATTGTCATAGTTAGAGCTTTATATAATCTTAGGGATTTGATCACTGAATTATTCTCTTGCTGACTTTAAACAAAATCAAACAAAAAACCATGATTTCAGGATGTTTTACTTGGGTCCTTCAGCCTGTGGGTCCTTAAGACTTTTGCGTATTTGTCTGGCACAGCTATAACCACTGTTTGATTCTCTTTGTGACATATGTGGTGTTTAATATAACAATAATAAGAAAATGCTCGCTATAAGATAAGCAGGGCATTATCTCCACTCAGCCACTTGGAACATGTTCTCCAACAAAAGATGGTTATTACCAGAAGATATGGGGCAAGAATGCTAGAAAAGCAATAACTGTAGCTATCATAGTTGCCCATAGATTTATCCATGTAGAGTGATAAGCTGGAGGAGTTCCTTTGAGATCTAAACCAGTGGTACTCAATCCTGGCTGCACATGATAATCACTTGAGGAGTATTAGGAATGGTCCTTGCCTGAGAGCTGTCCCAGAGATACTTGCTTGGGTGAGGCCTGGGCATTAGAATTTTTAAAAAGCTCCCCAGGAATTCTAACATGTAGCCAGGGTTGAAGATCACTAATACAAGCCAACTGTAACTTGAAACGTGAAGATGTTAAAATGGATTTCCCAAGGCTATGCAGCTAATATGTGGTGGGGCGGGCTGTAGGTCTGGTGCTTTTTCTATTGCACTATCCTTCCTGCTTCACCACCTTGGCAAATTCTATCTCCCTCTTCCCCTCCATCCTCATTCACAATCCTACCTTTTGACTTAACAATGCAAACAGTCTTCTTCTGGCAGTGAAATGGTCTGTTTAGCTCCAAGAGGTAATTTACTTGCGGACAAGCACTTTTTCCTCGTAGGGGAGTATATTTTACTTACTTTACTTCACAGCACCATGGGGGTTACACAGAGATGTTGAGCAGCAGGAATTCTTTAGGGGAAAAATAAGGCATTGTATTAAAAGGGCATGACAGCTTTTTGGAAATACAGAGAAAACAAGTTTAGAAGCCGCCTGAATCTTGTACATTTTGGCTTGGAAATTAGTTCTGAGTTCTTGGGCTTTTTCTGGAACATATAACTTATTTCTAAGGTAAAAGTCTTCCAGAAAAGTCTACTTTGTAGGACTTGTGGGCCTCTAATGAGCTTCTTAAGAGTGGCATTACAGAGTTATATGTGAGACTGGTAGGGATTATCTGGGGAGGATGTAGAATTTTCTTTCTAATTTTTTCCCTTTTTAAAATTAAACAATATTTCAAACATATAGAAAAGAGTAGAGGAAAATATAATGAATAACTGTGTACAAGCTTCTAGCTTTTTTATATCTTATTAATATAAAAATTACAATACAGTACAGCACAATGTAATATAATTTGGTATATAAAAACTTTACTATGAAAAATTTGAAAAAATACAGTAATGTAAAATATTTAGTATGATACTTATGTAGCTTTTATTCAGCTTCAACAATTATCAATATTTTGCCAATCTGTTTTTCATCTATACCCCTTCTTTCCTTATATTCCTAGAATATTTTAAAGAATATCCTAGACACCAGGTAGTTTCAATTGTAAATATTTTAGTATGCATCACTGAGAAGGTAATTTTTTTACATGAGCACCATACCATTATTATACCTAACAAAGTAAGTGAAAATTTCTTAATATTGTTTAATACTGAGCCCATAATCAAATTCCCCCAACTGTCTTAAAAGGTGTTTTTATTTTTTATTTTTATTTTTTTGAAATCAGGCCCTTTATTCAGGACAGAAGTGGAATCTGTTGCTGTAGTGAAAGTTCCGTCAGGGGCACTAAGCAAGAGTCAAAAGTCACACGTCCCTGGAGCATAGTCCTCAAGTGTCCATTGGTGTCACTGCAGGGCCCAGGGCTCAGAGACAAATTAGAACTTCTCACAGAGCCACTGTTCCAGCTTCTCAGAGCAGAGTGGTTTATGGGCCAGCCAGTAGTCAATGCCCTTATTATCCAGGATCTTCTTGGCACACATCATGTCATCAGTAAGGTCATCATCCAGGAACTTGTCACAGGAGATATCACAGATGTTCCTTGACTGAGGGTTCTGGTTATCACTGCACCGAAGTTTATTATTGATCTGGAAGAGTCTGTATTCTGTGCTGCCACTATTATTGACTATGGTTTGTGTGTCATAACCACTGATGTGAAATATTGTGCAGACCCATTCAGGCAGAGTGATGCTCCCATAGCCATCCATGTCTCTCAGTACCTGGGACAGCTTGCATTTTGTAAATTGTTTGGCCTGGAGGGCAGGGAACAGGATGCCCACCAAAAGCAGAGAGACAAAGGACATCATTTTGGCTTCCCTCAAGAATCTGAAATGGGGCGACCACACAGCTTCACCACCTTTTATTTGTAGAGAAAACCTCAGGGGCGCTGGCATCTTTGTTTCCTGTAAGGTTGGTTCTTAGAAGCAGGATGCCTCCAGCCTACTTCAGGAACAAGGGAACAAAGGAGCCCTCAGGGGTAATACAAGTGAGGCAGTCAGAAAATACAGTAAGGGTCCATTGCCAACTCCCTCTTCCTCCTAGAGACAATCAGAATATGGAAAAGGAGTGTATGTTATCATTTTTTATCATATTGTCTTCTTATTAAGTTGGAAGAGATTTTTGTTTGTACTAGATACAAGTTCTTTTTCAGATATATTTATAGTAAATATTTTCTCTTAATCTATGGCTTGTCTTTTCATTTTCTTAATAGTATCACTTGAAGAGCAGAAGTTTACTTTGATAAAGTCCAGTTTATCATTTTTCTCTTTTACACTTAGTGTCCTTTGTGTCCCAGCTAAGAAATTTTTGCCTGCATACTTCAAGTCACCTCTCTTATGTTTTCCTCTACAAACATTATCACTTTAGATTTGTCATTTAGAGCTATAATATATTTTGAGTTAATTTTTGTGTGTGGTCAGCGTTTGGTGTCAGTTTTTTTTTCTGTATAGACAGTTGTTCCATAAGTTTTTTTTTGCAATTAATTGTAATTTATTTTGGTATCATTAATCTACAATTACATGTGCAACATTATGGTTATTAAACTACCCCCTTCATCAGGTCCCCCCCACCAACCCCATTACAGTCACTGTCCATCAGCGTAGTGAGATGCTATAGAATCACTACTTGTCTTCTCTGAGTTGTACAGCCCTCCCCGTGCCCCCCAACATTACATCTGCTAATCGTAATGCCCCTTTTTCCCTCTTATCCCTCCCTTCCCGCCCATTTTCCCCAGTCCCTTTCCCTTTGGTAACTATTAGTCCGTTCTTGGGTTCTGTGAGTCTGCTGCTGTTTTGTTCCTTCAGTTTTTTTCTTTGTTCTTATACTCCACATATGAGTGAAATCATTTGATACTTGTCTTTTCGGCTTGGCTTATTTCACTGAGCATAATACCCTCTAGCTCCATCCATGTTGTTGCAAATGGTAGGATTTTGTTTTCTTCTTATGGCTGAATAATATTCCATTGTGTATATGTACCACATCTTCTTTATCCATTCATCTACTGATGGACACTTAGGTTGCTTCCATTTCTTGGCTATTGTAAATAGTGCTGCGATAAACATAGGGGTGCATCTGTCTTTTTCAAACTGGGCTGCTGCATTCTTAGGGTAAATTCCTAGGAGTGGAATTCCTGGGTCAAATGGTATTTCTATTTTGAGTTTTTTGAGGAACCTCCATACTGCTTTCCACAATGGTTGAACTAATTTGCAGTCCCACCAGCAGTGGAGGAGGGTTCCCTTTTCTCCACATCCTCGCCAACATTTGTTGTTGTTTGTGTTTTGGATGTTGGCCATCCTCACTGGTGTGAGGTGCTATCTCATTGTGGTTTTAATCTGCATTTCTCTGATGATTAGCGATGTGGAGCATCTTTTCATGTGCCTGTTGGCCATCTGAATTTCTTCTTTAGAGAAGTGTCTATTCATGTCCTCTGCCCATTTCTTAATTGGATTATTTGCTTTTTGTTTGTTGAGGTGCTGAGTTCTTTATATATTTTGATGTCAACCCCTTATGGATATGTCACTTATGAATATATTCTCCCATACTGTAGGATGTCTTTTTGTTCTACTGATGGTGTCCTTTGCTGTACAGAAGCTCTTCAGCTTGATATAGTCCCACTTGTTCATTTTTGCTTTTGGTTCCCTTGCCCGGGGAGATATGTTCATGAAGAAGTTGCTCATGTTTATGTCCAAGAGATTTTTGCCTGTGTTTTTTTCTAAGAGTTTTATGGTTTCATGACTTACATTCAGGTCTTTGATCCACTTTGAGTTTACCTTTGTGTATGGGGCTAGACAGTAGTCCAGTTTCATTCTCTTACATGTAGCTGTCCAGTTTTTCCAACACCAGCTGCTGAAGAGGCTGTCATCACCCCATTGTATATCCAAGGCTCCTTTATCAAATATTAATTGACTGTATATGTTTGGGTTAATGTTTGGATTTTCTATTCTGTTCCACTCGTCTGTGGGTCTGTTTTTGTGCCAATACCAAATTGTCTTGATTACTGAAGCTTTGTAGTAGAGCTTGAAGTCAGGGAGTGTAATTTCCCATTTTTTTCCTCCTTCTCAGGATTGCTTTGGCTTTTTGGGGAAAAGGTGTTTTTAAATGGCTGTTTGGGTAGTAACTTTTTATCATCAAAATTTTCACACATAATCCAAAGTGGGGCATAATCCAATAGTATAATGTACCCAATAGCCCATCACCCAGCTTCAGCAGTTAGACAGATACAGTTTTTAAAGGGCTAAAACATTATTGCATACCTCTTCTGATATATTTGTTACGTTTTGTTTATGAGAATGTCTTGAATAATTTTATTACATGTAGGTCATATATCATGTAAACAATATATGGTGGTGTTTGCATGCTTTGAGCCTTACTTGAATATTATACCTATTCTTTATCAGTAAGTCTTTTTCACTTGATGTCACATGTCTTTTAGATTTATTTTTAATGCTGCTTGTGTGAGTCAGAAATTTTGGTTGGGCTCAGCTTTTTCTGCATCAACTGAGATAATCATATATTTTTTTCCTTCATTCTGTTAATGTGTGGTGTATTACATTGATCAATTTTTGTATGTTGAATCATCTTTGCCTTCCAGGAATAAATCTCAATTAGTCATGGTGTATAATTATTTTAATATGCTGCTAAATTCAGTTTGCTAGTATTATGGATTTTTGCATCAGTATTCATAAAGGATATTGGTCTATAGTTTTGTTTTCTTGTAGTGTCTTTGGCTTTACTATCAGGGCAATGCTGGGCGCACATAGAGTGAGTTAGGAAGTGTTCCCTCATCTTCAGTTCTTTTGAACAGTTTGAGAAGGATTGGTGTTAGTTCTTTAAGTTTGGAATAATTCACCAGTGAAGCCACTAGGGCCAGATCTTTGTTGGGAGATTTTTTGATTACTGATTCAATTTCTTTACTTGTTACAGGTTTTAGATTTTTAATTATAGATTTTTCTATTTTTTTGTGATTCTGTTTTGATAGATTTTGTGCCTCTAGGGATGTGTCTATTTCATCTAGGTTATCTTGTTTGTTGGCATATTGTTCATAATATTCTCTTACAATCCTTTAAATTCTGTAAGGTTAGTAGTAATGTCCCCATTTCACTTTTTATTTTTGTTATTTGCATCTTCTCTCTTTTTCTTTGTCATTCCAACTAATGGTTTGTCATTTCTGTTGATCTCCTAAAGAACAAACTTTTGGTTTCACTGAATTGATGTTTTTTAAAATTCTATATCTTATTTGTCTCTGCTCCTTTTATTATTCTCTTCCTTCAGCTAGCTTTGGGTGTGTTTTGCTCTTCTTTTTCTAGTTCTCAAGGTGTAAAGCTACGTTTTGGTTTGAGATCTTTATTCTTTTTTAATGTATGCATTTATAGCTATAAATTTCCCTCAGGGCCCTGCTTTCACTGTATATCCCATAAATTTTGGTATATGGTGTTTTCATTTCATTTCAACTATTATTGTAGAACTGTTTATTTCTCCCTTCAAATCTGTCAGTGTTCCTTTATATATTTTGGGGCTCTGTGGTTTGGTGCATAAATGTTTCTAATTTTCATATCTTCTTGGTGAATTGAACCACTTATCAGTCTATGATGTCCTTTGTTTCTTGTAATAGTTTTTTTGCTCAAAGACTATTTGGTCTGATATTAGGGTAACCACCCCAGCTCTCTTTTGGTTACTATTTGCAAGAATACCATCCTTTCACTTTCAATCTATCTGAGTCTTTGGATCTGAAGTGAGTCTCTTGGATACAACATATAGTTTGATCATATTTTAAAAATCTACTCACCTGTACCTTTAAATTGTAGAATTTAATCCATTTATATCTGGAGTAATTAATGATAAAGAAGGAATTACTTCCATCATTTTGTTTCCTTGTTTCTTATGCCTTTTTAATCCTCTATTTCCTCCATTACTGCTTTCTTTTGTGTTTAGCTGATTTTTGTAGTGAACCTTTTTGTTTCCCTTCTCATTTCCTTTTATGTATAGTTTTTAGATATTTGGATATTACATTTAATATCCTAAATTTGTAATAAACCTGTCTGAATTGATACCAACTTAACTTCAACTGCATACAGAAACTGCTCCTATACACCTTCTTATGTTAAATTGAAAACTATATCTTTACACATTATGTGCCCAATAACATAGATTATAATTATTTTTTTGTGCATGTGTCTTTTAAATCCTATAGGAAATAATATGTGGAGTTACAAACAAAAAATACAATAATATTGGCTTTTATATTTACCCATATATTCATGTTTACTGGAGATGTTTATTTCTTTATATAGTTTTGAGTTACTGTTTAGTGTCCTTTCATTTCAGAGTGACATTTGACATTTCTTATAGGGCAGGCTAGTTGTTTATTTGAAAATGTCTTAATTTCTCCCTAATTTTCAAAGGACAGTTTTTCCAGATATAGAATTCATGGTTGACAGTTTTTTTCTTTCGGCACTTTAGATATGTTATCTTATTGCCTCTGTCTTCCATTGTTCTGATTAGGAATTGATTTTTAATCTTACTAACTTTCACGTGACTAGTTGCTACTCTCTTGCTTCTTTCAAGATTCTCTTTTTCTTTTTAGTTTTCCACAGTTTAATGATAATGTGTCACAGTGTTGGTCTCTTTGAGTTTATCTTTCTTTAAGTTAGTTGAGTTTCTTATATATGTAGATTCGTGCTTTTATCAAATTTGAAAGTATGTAACCATTATTTCTTCAAATATTCTTTCTGCCACTTTCTTTCTCTCTTCTCCTTCTGGAACCCCCAAAATGCACTGGTTGGTCTGCCTGTTGGTGTCCCACAGGTCACTTATGCTTTGTTCATTTCATTTTCCTTTCTTTTCCTCAGACTCAATAATTTCAATTGCCCCATCTTCAATTTGCTAGCTCTTTCTTCTAACTCTTCAAATTTGCTGTTGAAACCTTTTAGTGACCTTTTCATTTCATTTATTGTACTTTTCAGCTTTAGAATTTCAATTTGGTTCCATTTTTGTAATCTCTCTTTATTAATATTCTCACTTTGTTCATACACAGTCTTCCTGATTTCTTTAGTTATTTTCCCAAAGCTCTTTGAGCGTAGTTAAGACAGTTGTTTTAAAGTCTTTCACTAGTAAGTCTGATTCCTATGTTTCTTCAGGGTTGGTTTCTGGAGATTTATTTTGTTTCTTTGAATAGGCCATACTTTGCTATTTCTTTTTATGTCTCATGATTTTTTTTGTGTACAAAGCCAGACATTTGACTACTATAATGTTGCAACTATTGAAATCAGATTTTCCTCATTCCCAAGGGTTTGTTGGTTTTGTTGTTGAAGGGTATAGTAGTCCATTTGTTTAGTGACTTTCCCACTTTATTCTTGGGGAGATTGCTTTTCTTGATATGTATGTTCTCTGAAGTCTCTGTTTCTTAGCTTGAGTTCAGCTAGAGTCTTGGATGCCAGGAGCTAAAAACAGATAAACAAGCAAACAAACAAAACCCAAATCAAACCAAACCAAAACAACACAAAGCATCTCTCCCAGCCTATTACACATTGGCTTTATTATGGAGCTCTTTGTCCACACTTAACCTGGCTTGCACTGAGCCTAGGGGTCAGCCCAAGGTGAAAGTTTAGAGTCTTAGTTTTTTTCTGAGCATGCTTCTTGCCCTGGGCATGCAGACAGCTTTCTAAATTCTACCATATAGAAAGATGCTATTGAATGTCCTAATTTCCCAAAGAAATTCTCCACAACTTTTGGTCTTGGGCCTTACATAGTCTATTGAATGTTTCAACATTTATCTTTTGCTCCAAGGTCAGTGGGTTGTGAGATGGGCTTGTAGTGTTTTTGAGCAATGTCCTCTGCTTTTCTGGCCTAAGTATGAGTGAGGCAAAAGGTAGATAAATAGCTTGTAAATAAGCCCTTCAGATAACCCCTAAACAGGTTAATACAGACATACACAATAATTTGCAAATAAGGCTTTGTTTTCTCTGGGACCAGGTATCAGAATCCCACACTGAACATGAGCTAAGACTCCTGCCATGCCAGAGAGGGGTTGGGATAAGGCCAAGTAAAAACTCCACAAAGCTTTCCTTCTGTTTTGAAGTTGCTTTTTTCTTGATACAGTATGTTTGTTTGCTGAAAGCCTTTGTTTTCCTAAGTTCTGATACAGTTGTTTTTCATAGTTTCTGCGTGTTTTTTTGATGTTACTGTGGGTAAATGAGAACTTGGAGCTGCCTACTCTGCCATTTTTCTTTAAACTATATCGTGAAACTGCTCACTTATTATCCTTACAGAAAGCATAGTCTTACACAGGTCAGATGACTACACCTCCTTGATCATAGTTGTTGGGACCATGGAATGTGTACCTGATCTATAACTTGGCTTGAAAATCTTTTGTTAGTGAATCAGATTACCTCTCTTGGGAATCTGAACTGAGAAAATGAGGCAAATAAGCATCAAGAAGTGAGGCTAAAAGTATGTATATAGAAAGGCCTTATGATTTAGAATCAGTAGCCAGGAAGTCTCATGGCAGCCAGATTTTGAGGAAGCAGATATTCAGAGAGGCAGATATAAACAAGAGGTCATGTGGCTTGTGAGAGAGGAGATAACAACCAATCCCCTGATTTCCTTTGGTTCCCAGTGTCGTTCCAGTTCCAGTGCCTGTTGTATACTTACAACAAACTCTAGTTCTTAAGGTTCCTTGTATGATTTCTTGTTTCTCACAACCTATGGAGTTCAGGTGAAACCTGGGACCATCTTCAGAGGCCTCCATAACTACTTAGACTTTAAGGAAATGTGTATGAGTCATTTCCCTAACATGGCTTGTATTTTTCTTACAAGGTCACCATCATTAATAATGAAAAGGAAAACATGAAAGCAAATGCCTCCAATGAAACCAACTCATGTGAAAAAATTTCAAAACACCGGATATGATTGGATTCATTCATCCTTAAAAAATAAGTAGTTTCTCTCTGTGATTTTTATTTGGCTAAATTCAAAGCCCAGTATAAATTTGAATATATGTTTGGACCATGTAAATTCCTCTTTTCCTTACATACCACAATGGAAAAGCTCTGTATGAAAAGGTGGTAGATGCATCTTAGGCAAGCTTTCTCCGAGAAGAGTTACAATCTGTATTTACTCAAAGGAGGCACGTAGAAGCATATATGAAGGTAGACAACTGCTGCCTAATAGGGTAGCAAAGACAGAAGGCAAAAGAGGCACCAAGTCTGACAAACATTCTGTTTGTTTTTTGAATAGAAGAGGGAAATGTGCTCAGAGCAGCTGTATAATACTGAGGTTGAGTAATTATGCTATCTACAAAGCCTCTGTTACTGCTGTTGTAAGAAGCTTCTAAAATGGATGAGACACCAGAACCAGTCTGCCTGCTTACATGCTGAGTCAAAAAAAAAGGAAAATCCCTGGGGGAGATTTGAGCACTTTATTGGTTCTAATGGGAATGCCATTGATTGAAAAGTGACGGGTGGCAGGTGGCATGTTCCCATTGGGATAAATGCCTTTTGAGTCCATTGGCAGGCACCTCAAAGGCCCACATTTGAATCCAGCTGAAGGGACACAAGGGGCATTTTTTCTGTTGTCTTATTACCAGAAATATAAATTTAAGTAAGTGACATGGAGTAGTATTTCTCAATCATTTTTTCCAACCCATTTTCCTTTTTAACAAGCATAAAAATCTTTCGCCCTACATTAATGTTATTTGAGATTTCTAAATAAATTAAATGTGACTTAAACTAAATCAATGTCATGAGACAAAGGACTACTTTATTTTCAAACTAAGCACTGATCCTTTAAAGTCACTAAACAGGATAACAAAGTTATCAAGTTTCAAGGTGAACTTGGAAGTCAATTTATCAAGTTATCAAATTAAGTTTCTTGAATGCTTTAAGCATATTCTTTAGCCTTCATGTTTGTTTATTTCTTGTGCCTCTGTCACTATACATAGGTAGATATCACATATAGATCTTTCCATCTCTATTTTATGCTCTTTTCTCTTTCTCTCTTGACGGAGCTATATTATATATATCTCTTGATATCCATATATCTGCCTATTTAGAGATAGAGAAATAGTTATAAAAGAGTACAAAATAGTTGCTGTTAATACATTTGTGAGACAAGACTTTCACATCTAAGTTAGCTATCATTACAGTTATGATTCTACCTTGAATCATATTGAAGATGATATAGGTACCAGAAATAAGGTATAAACAAGTACTATTGGAAGGGAACAATAATTGTAAGCTGTTTATACCAGAAAATGCTTCTCAGATGTGGGTTGGAGTTCCTGGGTCTTGAAAAATGAGTAGAAATTAGTTAGGGGGAGGAGAATGGGGTAGAGTTTTACAGTCCTGTAGGATCCTGTGCTTTCTTCAGAGAATTCTCTGACTCTGAAGGCCCTATACTGAATCACAACTCATGCTAGTGTTAAGCCTCTAAAACTTTACTGAGATTCTTATAAACATTCTCTTCAAAGTCAATTGGTAGTGTTGGGAACTCATAGGAACTCATAATTGTTTTGTGTAGGCTAAGACATAGCCAGTGACATACTTAAAAGAATGGGAAGAGACTGATTACAAAGTTCATCCATGGTGAGCATTGCTCTAAAGAGGAAACAATTCTGTAGGAAAATGGTAACTAGCCTGTGGCTGAACTTCATTAGAGTCTTGGTTGACTCTGGGCAGCCATGTTGAATTCCTGTCCTGCTAGTACCTGGAAAACCAATGTAATGTGCCTTCTAAGATGGTTTGTAGTATTTTTGTCTCACTGAGACATTGGGTCCTACATAGGGGTGGAGAGACATTTTAAAAATAATTTCAGCTTTTCATATGTAATTAATTACTAATATGCCAAGAAAAGCCAACAAGTTGTCTCAATTCAGTGGGCAATACTTGGTGAGAAGCAGACATATTAAGGACTCTTTTAGACTGAGTTTCTATTAAGAAATAAAATGCAACAAGAAAAGAAAGAACTGTTACCAAGGCCAAGGCCTGGCATGTAGCACAGGCTTCTTTTTACTGTACCTGTCAGCCACTATGCCCTCTTTCTACCCTGCCTTGTTTTTATTTTTCTCCCCCTGATCTGCATTCAGAGCCAAGTCTGGAATGTTTTGAAAGCTCACCATGTGCCCTGAAGCTCTTTTCTCTGGAAATGGTATAGGACTGGCCACTTAATATTGTTTCCTGCCAATATTGTTCTCCTTTGAAGTGGACTCAAGTGTCCTACAAGGCTCCATTTCCACCTCTGTTACTCTATGGGTATATCATTTAGCCTCTTTTCTGTTTAAGGGGTTCTAACCTTGAGGGAATAAAAAAAGCCCTTCAGGTGTTTCCTTTGTACAAGTCAGTTGACTTCAGCCTGAATTTGACCATACTCATTCAAGCATCATGGGTGTTGGCCTACTCCTTTGCCCTCCCTCTTGTCCAACCTCTAGTTCCAGGACCCCACAGAATTATCTCTGTCCATGCTGGCCCTTGACTAGAGCATTGCAGATCAAAGCATCAAAAGATAGCCAAGGCTTTATACTTAGAATCCTCAAAGACCTTTTCATGGCTTCTAAATGGCAGCAAAGTAAATTTATATTCCTTGGCATGACCAATGGGTATTTAATATATGACTGTAGAATACTTTTTACAATCCAGTGTGGTCGGTAACTTGCCTACATAGTATATATACTTGCACACCACCAGGTCTTTGCTCACACTGGAACCTCTGCCCCCAAAACCCATTCCCTTACCTACTTGCACAGCCTTCAAGGTCCAACTCAATACGTCACTTCCTCTATACATTCAACTTAATCTCCACCTACAAATTAACTTAACAGCTATGTCAGTCAGAATAGGCTAGGTTTTACTGCAGTAGCAAATGGCTTCTAAATCTCAGTGATTCATGTTTATTTCTCACTTATGTTACATGTCTATCTCAAGTCAGCTATGCCTCTCCTCTGAATCATCTTCACTCTGGGGCCTACGCTGCCAGAGCAGGCTTTATCTGGGATATTGCTGGTCAGTGAGCATAGGGGAAAAAAATATAAAGAAGCCAAGTGATGGCTCTTAGCTCAGAAATGGAGCATGTCCATTCTGCTCACATTTCATGGCCAGAAGAAATCCTATGTCATTAGACAATGGCATGAAGAAGTATACTACAAGCCCAGAGAGGAGCAGCTGGTATTTTGAATATTAATACAACCAACCCAGAAATACCCCACAACACTTTGACTATGTTACTATTTTGTTACATAATGTTATTGTTTATATATCTCGTTCCTCTGAACTATGAATTCATTAAGAGCAGGGAATGCATTTTATTCATCTGTTTATTTCTATAGTTTACACGGTAATGTCAAGGCACATAAGAACTGTTTAATAATTGTTTGTTGACTAGCTGGACAGATAAATGAATAAATAATTTTTGGCTTGAATCCAGTTGGGACATTTGCAGGAAAAAAAAGCCTACTCTATTTAAAATTTCTCAGTATATTGGGAAAAATGTATTTTTAGTGGAGTATCCTTATGGTGTCTTTTGGTCCTTATGCCTCTGAATTATTTTCACAAAATATGAAATCTTTGGGAGCCAGTTGGCACTGTCATTAGTCACTGGAGATCATCCATTTGACACCAGCAGAAACACAGGCATGCTGCATTTCTCACAAGGGCTCTAAGTTAGTGAAACACCCAGCAGTAAGACTACATCATTGTCTTTTCTGTTCAGAGATGACACAGATGATGCTTGGTGCTCCTGTTTGGGTGTGGAGGAACAGTCTCATACAAATGGACCTTGGAATCCTAAATAAAATTTGTCCGTAGGGCAGGGCTAGCTTCACTCAAGTGACTGTGTAAATCATGTTGCTTCAAGTGACTCAAAGAAGCTTTTCCTACAGTCTGTCATCCCCCAGATTTCCCCATAAGAACTATTCTTATATCCACATCAGTGTTTGGTGGTTCCACCTTCCAATCCTTTCTTTGTGCCCCTCCTTAGAGGCAATAGTTATAGCTTACCTCTTTTTTCCCCCATTTCTCAATGCAGGCGTCTTACATTTTTATAATTTAATTTGGGTTGAGAAATGTAATTTATGCAATAAAAATCTATGACGTGTATACTGGGTTTTAGTGAGTTAATAATCTAGAGGGGATGACAGACAAGTAAACCAAAAACGCAAGTGTGGTGTGGTGTGATAAATGCATGATAGAGGCATGCCTAGTGTGCAATAGACATGGGCTATCTATAAGGTGGGGTGGTCAGAAGGACATGAGTCTTGAAGGATAAATAGGTGTTGTGTAACTTGGCAATAGATATTTGAGAGTGAGAAAATACCAGGTATCTCCATATGATATGTAGCATGGAGGCGAGGGAGATCATTTGATCCTTTTATGAGTTGGTTGGAGACTGGGATAATTTTCTGGAAAATGATATTGGTGAAGTGCATAGGGCCAGATCATGGAGGGCCTTGTTTAAGACATTAATGGAGGCACTTGGGTTTTAGATTTGAGTTCTAGATTGTTAATTTCAGGTGGAAGAGTAAAGCAATGAGAATAAATGGACAGAGGGCATGTCTAGTGGTGAGAAATGATGAGGACTATAACCTTAGTAATTGGCAGGTAGAAGTTAGTGTGGTAGAAGGAAGTAGAAACAGTAGGATCTGACTGCTTGCTTATGGAGGTGGGGCTGAAAGGAAGGAAGGAAAAAGAAGAGTCTAGGAGAGCTAGCAGTTTCCTCATTTGGGTAAATAATTAGATAGTAGTATCAGTTATCCAGATGAAACAGAATACCAGGTTAAGAAGCTGAAGAGGAAGAGGGGGTAGGATAGGAGATAAAAAGATGGGTTTTAAAAAATTGGATTTAAGGAGTTTATATGACACTTAAATGGTCATATAATGATGTCTCGTAGATAACTGAGCTAACAGATTTGGAGTTCAAGAAATTTGTAGTAGAGAAAAGGGTTTGGTAACTACCAGTGAAAATTATAACTAGATTTCAGTTGTAATCAGTGGAGGAAGGGAAAGAGATTGAGAGACTGACAGGAAGATTGAGATTAAGAGAGAGGGAGAAAGAGAGAGATTAATAAAACTATGATCTGAGAAGAGAAAACAAGAGGGCTTTATCAGTCAGGATTTCCAAGTAACAGAAATTGAGTTTGAGCCCTGGTTGATTTAACTAGAATCTCCAGGAAGTCAGGAGGGCCAAGCATGGAGGTTACACAGCCAGGGTAAGTGCTCCAAATCATGCCAGATGACTGGTCTGCTGGAGACCCCATTGCTGCGAGTACCATAAACGTCTCTAACCCTGATGTACTTTTAACTAGGATGAATTTAGCAAGGTTCCTGCTTCATTCTGTTAATAGTTTGTGTCTGAGGTAGTGTTATGACAGGAAGTAGGTGGCACATTTAAAAGGGTCACCAAAGAGAATTTAAGGAAGAGACTATTTTTAAAGGAACAAGAAGAGATGATGAAGCACACAGGAGCTAGCAACAGGGGGAAGACTTTACCACACCTAGGTCTAAAGGGGCAAGAAAGGAAGCAATTACAAAAACCCAGTCAGATCTAGTACAACAGGAGAGAGGCTGTGGCTTTACCTAGAGGAGTATAGCCATTGACAAATTGTATCCTAGCAAGGAAGAAGAAGTGGAATAGATACCTCAACCTCATTCTCCTCTGGCCCTCTTATCTCCTGCCAGTGTCTCTCATTGGTCAAACACAATGGGAAGGCACCTGGTGAAAGAAGCCCAGGGGATGTGGTTTCTAAAGGTTGGCTTCTTGGGCATAGATCAGGGTGGGAAAGAGTGGAAAATGGATCTAGAGGGGTAAATGGAAATATCCAGCACAGCTTCCAATCAAACTGTGAGCATAATTGGTAGAGCCTAGATTATGTGACCATGGCTTGGTTTCCAGGGAACTTGGGGAAGAAAGCAAGCCACTGGCATTTTCAAAATGCATTCTGGGAAACAGGCTATGTTCAAATGATTGAGGAGAAAGTTCAGCCATAAAGAATGACAGCTGTCTCCTCAATGGTCAAGAATAGGGCCCTGAGAAAAACCAACATTCAAGGTAGAGGCATGCAAAGAGCATACTTTGAAAGGCAACTAAAATGGTGTGACTGAAGAGGAAGAAGGAGAACCAGGGAAGGCCAGAGTCAGATAAGCAGGATCACCAGTGTCAGGTTCAGGGGGCTGACTGAGACAAGAGCTGTTTCTGTGGGGTGGTAGGCAAGGAAACCATTTCACCAACAGTGAGTGAGAGGTGCTGAGGTGCTAAAAGTGAATGTGTATTACTCTTTTTAGAAGCTTGGTTGTTTTTTGTTTTGTTTTGTTTTTGAGGAAAAAGAGAAAGAATGATGACTTGTCTGGGGATGATCATAAATTTGAATGAAGATCTTAAGAAAAGAGTAAACTTGAATGTTGCTTATGTGCATGGAAAGAGCTTGTGAATAAAGAGATGGTGGAGATACATTATTCCCTACCATGAAAACCCCTCTTATTCTCTTTCTTTTTCTGTATGCTTTATCTCTCTACTTATCAACCTTCCTATTTTTTTTTAAATGGGAGTATCCCAACTATGCTTTATGGCTTATAATTTTTACTTATTTTCATATAAATAACTATGTATTGCTATCAGAATTTTTACAATTTACTGAGGAAAAATTGACAAATATAATTGTATATATTTAAAGTGTAAGTGTAATGATTTGATATATATATATACTTTGTGGAATGACTACCAAGATTAAGATAACTAACACATCCATCACCTCACATAATTGCTTTTTTTCCCCTTTTTTGTTGTGGGAATGCTTAAGATCTATTCTCAGCAACTTTCAAGTATATAATACAGTATTATTAACTCTAGTCACCATCCTGTACATTTGACCCTCAGGGTTTATTCCTCTTATAACTGAAATTTTGTACCCTTTGACCTGCATGTCCCCATATCTCACTCCCCTCAGGCCCTGGAAACCACCATTCTATTCTCTGTCTTTCTGAAATTGACTTTGAAAAAAAAGATCCTATATGTAAGTGATACTGTACAGTATTTGCCTTTCTCTATCTGGCCTATCTCACTTAGCATAATGCCCTCCAGGTGCATCAATGTAGTGGCAAATGGCAGAACTTCCTTCTTTTGTATGGCTAAGTAATATTCTGCTGCATCATTGTATACCACATTTTCTTTATCTATTCATCTGTTGAAGAACATTTAGGTTGTTTCTGTATCTTGGCAATTGTGAATAATGCTGCGGTGAACATGGGAGTGCAGATATCTCTTTGAGGTACTGATTTCATTTCCTTCGGATATACACTCAGGAGTGGAGTTGCTGGGTTATATGGTAGTCCTATTTTTAATTTTTTGATGAACCTCCATACTGTTTTCCATAATGGCTGCACCTATTTATATTCTCACTAACAGTGAATAAGGGTTTCCATTTCTCCACATCCTTGCCAACATTTGTTATCTCTTGTCTTTTTGTTAATAACCATCCTAACAGGTGTGAGATGACATCTTATTGTGATTTTGATTTGCATTTTGCTGATGATTAGTGATGTTGAGCATCTTTTCATGTGCCTGTTGGCCATTTGTATGTCTTTGGACAAATGTTTATTTGGGTCCTTTGCCATTTAAAAATTAGACTACTTGCTTTTTTGCTATTGAGTTGTATGAGTAACTCAATTAATAAGTAACCACTTATCAGATATATGGCTCACAAATATTTTCTCCCATTCAGTATGTTGCCTTCTCAATTTATAGATTGTTTCCTTGCTGTGCAGTTCTTTAGTTTGATGTAGTCCCACTTATTTATTTTAGCTTTTGTTGCCTGTAGTTTGGGTGTCTTATCTACAAAATCATTGTCAAGGAGATTTTCCCTGTGTTTTCTTCTAGGAAATTTATGGTTTCAGGTTTTACAGTAAATCTTTAATCCATTCCAGATTAATTTTTGTGAGTGGTATAAGATAGGGGTCCAGTTTCATTCTCTTACATGTAAAGATCCAGTTTTCCTGGTACTGTTTATTGAAGACTATCCTTTCCCCATTGTGTGTTGGCAAGCTTGCCAAAAATTAGTTGACCATGTATGCAAGGGTTTTTTTTGGATTCTCTGTACTGTTCCACTGGCCTATGTACCTGTTTTTAATGAGTGCCATACTGTTTTGATTGCTATTGCTTTTTAGTATAGTTTTAAATCAGGAAGCATGCTCGTTTGCAAATGAGTAAAACTACCAGAACTGGGTAGATATTGATTTTCTGATTAAGATTTTCATTGCTTCAGTATGGCTGATGTAAACTTGGGAAGGAGGTGGATGAGGTAGGCATAAAGTGATTAAGGTAAGATTATTTAATAACAGTATTAACATTGTGTTGAAATCAAGAGATATGACAGCATCTATCCAGAAGAAAGTGTATGTGGTAGATTAAAGATGTCTCTAAATTCTCTGAACCTCTTCCATTCGAGTTGGGTCTGTAAGAAAGAAAACGGAATCTGTGATTTGAAAAGATATATGCACCCCTATGTTTATTGTTGCATTATTTACAATAGCCAAGATATGGAAGCAACCAAAGTGTCTGTTAATAAGTGAATGGATAAAGAAGATGTGGTACATATATAAAATGGAATATTATTCAGCCATAAAACAGAAAGAAATCCTGCCATTTGCAGCAACATGGATAGGCTTAGAGGGTATTATGCTAAGTGAAATATGCCAGGTGGAGATAGACAAATACCATATGATTTCTCTTATTTGTGTAATATAAAAACAAAACAGAGCAAAACAAACGAAACAGCAAAAGACTCATAGATGCTGAGAAGTGACTGGTGGTTACTGTGGTAGAGGGGTTGGGATGGGAGGGTAAAATAGGTGAAGGGGATAAAGAGGTACAAAATCTCAATAATAATATAAATTAGTCATGGGGATGAAAGCATAGATAATGTAGTCAATAGTTCTGTAACATCTTCATATGTTGACAAATAGTAACTACACTTGTTTGGGTGAGCATTTAATAATGTATATAACTGTCAAATCACTATGTTGTATACTTGAAACCAATATATTTCAACTATACTTCAATAAAAATATATCAAAATAAAGAGCTGGGGTCTGTGACCCTTGAATCTGGACAGTTTCTATTACTGATTGACCAATAGACTATGGTGGCAGTTACACTGTGTCAGTTTCAGTCCCCAGCTTTAGGAGCCTAACAATTTATACTTTCTGCCTCTTGGAACACTCTGGAAGCTCTGAACCTCCATGTATGAAATCCAGCTACCTGAGATCACCAGGCTGGAAAGGCTTCACATGGACAGTTGTTGACAGTTCCAGCTAACCCAGCCTTCAAGGCATCCTGTCAAGGTGTCAGATATGTTAGACTCTCTGGGCCAGCCTGTTTGCCAATTGAATGTCACCATGTGATCTAGGTTGATACCACATGGAGTAGAAGATGCTCCCAGCTAAGCCCTGTTTGTTTCTGAACCAAAAAATTCTGAGACTTAAAAAAAAAAAAGTTACTGTTTTAGTCTGCTAAATTTTCAGGCAATTTGTTATACAGCAACAGAAAACAAAAACAGTGGGCTGAAATAGTATGTCCTAGACTTTTAAAGGGTGAAGCTCATTTTTTAAGTAAATTTTGTTAACAGTTTCAACATTAAAAACCATATTAATCCATTAGTTACAAAGTGTTTAATCCCCAAAGCTACTACAATTTCACAGTTGTTTTAAAATGAATATATATTTTATTAACCAAACAGCATCTACATATATCTGAAAAAAAGTAGTATCTAAATGTGTGAGACATACAGAAATGTTTAGGTTTGTGAAGCCTCATACTTATTCCCCAGAACCCCAAAGATCTATGCCCCATTGCTCTTAGAGACCAAACTAATTATACTTGTCTTAGTAGATGTAAAAAATTTGAATATGATTTAGGAGCTAGTGGAACCAGGCCTTTGAAACTCACCGATGATTTATCATTGGAAGATTTTCTCTTTCGGCCTGAGTTTATAAATTGACTGCAAAAAGGTTGGTATCTAGGCAAAGGGTAACACCCCCCCCCCCCACACATATATAGAGTATCACATATACATATATTTCGTGGTGTATGTATTATATATGGTCAAAATTTCCTGGTCAAAAATTAGTATTCTGATTATTTTCATCTTTATATATTTTTAGCAATTATTTTCTGAATACCATAGTTGACCACTGAATGTATTATAGGTACTTATATATTCTTTTTTTTTTTTGTAGGAGAGCAAGGTATTATTTAGAGATAAAGTGAAAGGACAGATCTCCCAGCTCACGCCAGGAGGGGACAAGAGAGCCTGGGGTGGCGCATTGTCTAGGGGGTTTTATATGAGATAAAAAGGTACAGTATTAAGTCAGGAATAAGAGCGAAGCGTGGATCTCCTACCTTGCAGTGGTGAGCATCGGGTTCTGTGAAACTGATGAAGTTAGAAGAGAGTTAGGAACGCCACCCGGCCTCACTCAGAGGCCAGGGCGGCCTGAAGAAGCAGGCTGGTAGTCAGAGACAGAGAAAGAGAGACACTCCTCATGGATACCCAGTTGGGCTGTTGGGGTCTAATTCCAGACACGCGGACCTTTGAGAAGCCGCTGAAGTGTAGCCTCAGCCTAGACTTCTCGCAGTTGCCCACGGCTTTCCTCAGTCCCTCTCATCCAAGGAGATGCCTCTGAAAGGGAATCCTGGCATCCACTCAGCTGACTTTCCCAGCTCCCAAAGGAGATGGGGGATCCACTGAGGGAGACGCAGGGGAACTTGTCACTTGAGACTTTGAGATCGGCAGCCAGGCTAGTCCCATTTAAGTGGCTGACAAGCGCCCGATTTTGTGTGCCATAGACGGCTTCCTTCTATAAGGACAGTAAAAGAAAAGGCAGGCTTGGATGCCGATATTCACCTCTGATGTTATCCTGGACGAGCCCCCAAAGGTGATGCCAGGGTTCTTGTTCACAAAGCCAAAGAATGAGCTTCACAAACACTCAGGGTAGGAGAGCAAGGTACAGGCTTTTATTTAGAGATAAAGTGAAAGCACAGAGCTCCCGGCTCATGCCAGGAGGGGACAAGAGAGCCCTGGTACTTATATATTCTTGTAATAACATTTGGCCCTTGACACTTACTTGTTCTGATCAAATCTTGCTTTAAAATGTCTCATACTGGAGAATAGGAAGCCTTCTCTGGAAAAGTTAAGTAAAGGAAAATATTAGTTTTTTTCTCTTAAAGACAGAATGTCTGCTTTTAAGCTAGTTCATCATTGCAGTTGCATCTAGTATCAATGTAATTTCTTTCACATTGCTTGGTATTATGTGTCTGGTATATTTTCAGAGCAGTTTGAAAAGCAATCAAGTACACTGTGTAAGTGTTCTTTCTACTGAGCATTACCTGGTATAAATGGATTATATAATAAGACCATTTACCTCTGTGGAATTTCGTTTGTGATAGATCTACTAAATTTACTCCTGGCCTCCCATAACCCAGAGGATGTAAGCTTAAAATGAGAAGAAAAAAAAAGAGCAATATCTGAGACTAAATCTGCTGATGTTGAACACTTAACCTACAAGATGAATGTGCCTGAAACCATGAACCCATCTGAAAATGAAAGGATAGAGCTAGGTCAGAAAATAGTATCAGGCCCTTTGGCTATCCACTTGGAAAGAAAAAGTTGGTTTCTTCCCATACCATTAACAAAAATATGTTCCAGAATGATTAAATATTTAAATGTGAGAAATAACACCATATTATTACTACAGGAAAAGTAGAAAAATCATTTTGAATGTTTGGAAGGGGTGAAAGATTTTCTTAGTTTGGCCCCAAGGCCACATGAAGGAAAAACTAGATTGGTTTGACCACAAAGAAATCATCACCACCATCATCATCTTCATGATTGGCATGACAACACTGAAACAAATTTGAAAAGCACATAAGCAAGGGTGCTACAGGGTTAGGAACATATCCTTACCATGTAAAAATATTTTATAAATTAATAAAACAGATAAAAGCTTAAATAGGAAAATGGGCAAAAGACTTAAATATGTAATTTTCAAAAGAATAAATTCACATAAAGGCCAATAAATAAGAGAAATGCTTAATTTCACAATAATCAGAGGAATAAAAGTTAAAATGACAGCATGGTGGAATTTTTTTCAGCTACCATACTGTAAAAGATGAAAAGATTGCTAATAGCCAGAAAGGATGAAGATGTGAGGAAACAGCCTCCTGTACTGTGGCAAGGCAGTCTAAACTGATTAACCTTTCTGGAAGGCAAGCTTGCATTAAAGTGCATTTATTATTTTTGATTCAAGAGTTCACTTCTAGGTAATCAGTCCAAAGAAATAATCATATAAGTACCAAGGGAAGTTTATTTCAGTGTTGTGTACCATAGTAAGACTGGTAAGAACCCAAGTTGCATCCATACAATAGAAAAAAAGGTGTTTATTTTAAAGAACAGGCTAAGTGTCCACTAATAGATGAATGGATAAAGAAGTTGTGGAATACACACAATGGAATATTATTCATTCTCAGAAAAGGAGATCCTGCCATTTGTGACCACATAGATGAACTTGCAGGACATTATGGTAAGCCAAGTAAGCCATATAAAGATAGAAAAATACTGCATGATCTCACTGATATGATATACAGTTGAATACATAGAAGTAGAGAACAGAAGAGTTGTTAAGGGACAGGGAGGTGGGGGAAATGGGAAGATGTTCGTCAAAGGTACAAAATTGCACTTATGGGGGATGACAAGTCTAGAGAACTAAAGGATTAGCTCACTTTTGCTTTATTGTGCTTTGCAACTGTTGCATTTTTGACAATTTGAAGGTTTGTGACAACCCTGTGTCAAGCAAGTCTATCAGTACGAGTTTTCAACAGCATCTGCTCACTTCATGTCTTTGGATCGTATTTTGGTGATTCTTGCAATACTTCAAACTTTATTATTATTATTATTATTTTTTGAGTTTTTTAATTCAAGTATTTTTGACATATAATTTTATATTGGTTTCAAGTATATAACACAGTGGTACAATAGTTACCCCTATTATTAAATCCTCACCCCCACTAGTTTGGTAACTATCTGTCAACATAGGAAGATGTTATAGAACCATTGTCTATATTCTCCATGTACTACCATCCCTGCGACCGACTTATATTATGATTGAGAATTTTTGTGCCCTTTTATCCCCCTCACACTTCCCACCCACCTGCCCTAACCCTTACCCCATGGTAACCAGTTACTTCTCAGTGTCTATAAATCTACTGCTATTTTGTTCATTTTGTTTTGTTTTTATATTCCACAAATAAGTGAAATCATACAGTATTTGTCTTTCTCTGCCTGGCTTATTTCACTTAGCATAATACCCTCTAGGTTCATCCACGTTGTTGCAAATGACAGGATTTCTTTTTTTTTGAATGGCTGAATAATATTCCATTGTGTATATGTAATACATCTTTATCCATTCATCTATTGACAGACACTTAGGTTGCTCCCATAATTTGGCTGTTGTAAATAATGCAGCAATAAACATAGGGGTGTGTATATCTTTTCAAATCAGTGATTTTGTTTTCTTCTGATAAATTCCTAGAAGTGGAATTACTGGGTCAAATAGTATTTCTAGTTTTAGTTTTTTGAGGTACCTCCCATACTGCTTTCTACAGTTGCTGTACAAATTGACATTCCCACAAGCAGTGTTGGAGAGTTCCCTTTTCTCTACATCCTCACCAACACTTGTCATTTCTTATCTTTTGGGTAATGGCCATTTTAACTGGTATGAGGTGGTATATCATTGTGGTTTTGATTTGCTGATGATTAGTGATGTGGAGCATCTTTTCATGTGCCTGTTGGTCATTTGTATTTCTTCTTTGGAGAAATGTCTGTTCAGGTCGTCTGCTCATTTTTTAATCAGGTTATTTGTTTTTTTGGTGTTGAAGTATATGAGTTGTTTATATATTTTGGATGTTAACCCCTTATTGTGTAAATAATTTACAAATATATTCTCCCACACTGTAGGTTGTCTTTTTGTTCTACTGATGGTGTCCTTTGCTGTACAGAAGCTTTCTAGTTTGATGTGATTCCACCTGTTCATTTTTTATTTTGTTTCCATTGCCTGAAGAGATGTGTCCATGCTTATATGTTCAAAAAATTGCTCATGCTTATATGTTTAAGAGAATTTTGCCTATGTTTTCTTCCAAGAGGTTTATGGTTTCATGTCTTGCATTTAGGTCTTTGATGTATTTCAGGTTTACTTTTGTGTATGGAGTTAGTAATCCAGTTTCATTCTCTTGCACATATCTGTCCAGTTTTCCCAACATCAGTTATTGAAGAGGCTGTCTTTCCCTCACTGTATATTCATGACTCCTTTATCATATATTAATTGACCATATATGTGTGGGCTTATATCTGGGCTGTCTATTCTGTTTCATTGATCTACAGTCTGTTCTTGTGCTAGTATCATACTGTTTTGATTACCATAACTTTGCAGTATAGCTTGAAATCAGGGAGCATAATACCCCCATCTTTGTTCTTCAAATTTTATTGTTATTATTTTATTTGTTATGGTGATCAGTGATCAGTGATCTTTGCTGTGACTATTGTAATTGTTTTGGAATGCCACATGTCATGCCTGTATAAGATGGTGAACTTAATTGATTAATGTTGTGTATGTTCTGACTGCTCCACTGACTGGCCCCTCCCCCATTTTTCTTCCTCTCCTCTGGCCTCCCTCTGCTCTGAGACACAATGATATTGAAATTAGGCCTGTTAATAACCCTACAGTGGCCTCTTAAGTGTTCAAATAAAAGGAAGAGTTACAGGTCTCTCCCTTTAAATCAAAAGCTAGAAATAATTAAGTTTAGTGAGAGAGGCAAGGAAGCTGCAGGAAAGTGTGAAGCTATCAGAGGTTGGTTCCTGAGGTTTAAGGAAAAAAGCCATCTCCATAACAGAAAAGTGCAGATGAAGCAGCAAATGCTGTTGTAGATCCTACAGCAAGTTATCCAGAGGATCTAGCTAAGATAATTAATGAAGGTGGCTCCACTGAACAACAGATTTTTGATGTAGGCAAAACAGCCTTCTGTTGAAAGAAGATGGCATCTAGGATTTCATAGCTAGAGAGGAGAACTCAATGCCTGGCTTCAGTTTCAAAGGACAGCTGACTTTCCTATTAGGATCTAATGCAATGGTAAATTTAAGTTGAAGCCAATGCTCACTGACCATTCCAAAATCCTAGGGCTCTTAAGAATGATGCTAAATCTACTCTGCCTGTGCTCCAGAAATGGAACAACAAAGCCTGAATGATAGAACGTTTGTTTATAACATGGTTTACTGAATATTTTAAGCCCACTGTTGAGACCTACTGTTTAGAAAAAAAAGATGCCTTTCAAAATATGACCACTCATTGACAATGTACCTGGTCATCCAAGATGATGGGGATGGAAAGTGAGATTAATTTTTTTTTCATGCTTTCTAACATAACATCCATTCTGCAGCCCACTGATCAAGGAGTCATTTTGACTTTCAAGTATTATTGTTTAGGAAATACATTTCATAAGACTATGACTGCCATAGGTAGTGATTCCTCTGATGGATCTGGGAAAAGTAAATTGAAAACCTTCTGGAAAGGATTCACCATTCTAGTTGCCATTAAGTACATTTGTGATTCATAGGAAGAGGTCAAAATATCAACATCAATGGTGGTTTGGAAGAAGTTGATTCTAGCCCTCATAGATTACTTTGAGGGTTTATAAATTTCCGTGGAGATAGTAAATGCAGATGTGATGGAAATAGCAAGAGTAATAGATTTAGAAGTGGAGCCTGAACATGTGATTGCTGCAATCTCATGATAAAACTTGAATGGATGAGGAATTCTTCTTATGGATGAACAAAGAATGATTATAACAAACTGGTATGAAAAATTATATGCCAACAGATTGGACAATATGGAAAAAATGGGTAAATTCCTAGAAACATGCAATCTCCCAAGCTTGATCCAGGAAGAAATATAAAATTTGAACAGACTGATTACTAGTAATCAAATTGAGTTGGTAATCCAAAAACTCCCAATGAACAAAAGTGCAGGACCAGATGGCTTCACAGGAGAAATCTACCAAACATTTAAGGAAGAGTTAATACCTATCCTTCTCAAACTATTCCAAAATTGAAGAGGAAGGAAGGCTTCCAAATTAATTCTACAAAGCCTGCATTACCCGTCATTTACCAAAGCCAAACACACTAAAAAAGAAAGAAAATTACAGACCAATATCCCTGATGAACATAGATATAAAAATCCTCAACAAAACATTAACAAACTGAATTAAAAATATAGTAAAAGGATCATTCACTATGACCAAGTGGTGGATTTTATTCCAGGGATGCAAGGATGGTTCAATATCCACAAATCAATCAATGTGATATACCACATTAACAAAAGAAAGGGAAAACAACCATATGATCAATCATCTCATTAGATGCTGAACAAGATTTGACATAATTTCTGTATTCATTCATGATTACAATCCTCTATAAAGTGGTTATAGAGGAAGCATATCTCAACATAATAAAGGCCATATATAACAAAACCACAGGTAGCATCATACTCAGTGGTAAAAGTTGTTTCTTGAGATGGAATCTACTCCTGATGAAGATGCTGTGAATCTTAATATATTATAGTTCAGTGTAAACATAACTTACATGCACTGGGAAACCAAAAAGTTCATTTGACTTGCTTAATTGTGATATTTACTTTATTGTGGTCTGGAACCAAAACTGCAATACCTCTGAGATCTGCCTGTACAACATGGTGACTATAGTTAATAATACTGTATTGAAGACTGAATATTTGCCAAGGTAGAAGATTTTGGGTGCTCCCACCACATGCACACACATGCACGCACACACACACACAGACACACACACACAAAAGGACATCAATGTGAGGAGGTGATATGTTGATAAGATTGAGACTGTAGGAATCATTTCTGTATGTATACTATAGCACAGATGTGTAGAATAGGCACATTTAATTTACAAGCTTATGAAAGTTAGCAAGACTAACACCAGATAGATAGCAGAAAGGATTCTCTTGAAAGTGGGTGGGACTTTGCTTTCATTTTTTCATTTTTGTGTTTAGGTTTTTACAGTGACTTTGTAAGTGTGAAAAGACAATGAAGGTTTGCATTTTTAATAAAATTGAAATTAAGGGTAACTTTTGCATGAGCTATCAGAATTTTACATAGTCATCTTGGATCTCTTGGGCTTTGTTTTAATTACTGAAAATAACTAAGGTAGATAAGAAATCCTGGGCCTGAAGCATGTTCACAGAGAAGAAAAATGGGGAGGAAAAACCCCTGCCTGATTTTAGCCATTTTGAAAGACACTGATAGTTTTGTCCTGATCAGATCGGAGTGCTGTACCCACCCCTAAATAGTGGCTTTTTTGGGGAGGGAGTGTAATTAAATTCTTCCTTCCCCATTCACTCACCCCATTTTTCCACTTCTTTTTTATATAATACCCTGTTAAACAATAGCATTATAACAAGAACAGATTTAAGTTCTCCCTCCCAAGGACCTCTGGACAAGACCTTGTTTTGCATATTCAGAGTACCAGAATAAATAAGTAACCCACACTAACTTCAATTTAAGGCAGGGGTAATGATAGCCAGTCTCACCCAAAATATTGGTGGGTGGAGGCTTTTAGCAGGTTAGCCTCTACTGTAGGGAAGATCTGTGAGTAGCTGCTACTAGAGAAAGGAAGTCACCAAAAATTTGGCTTTATCAAGTCCTTCTGTCTCCCTTCCCTTCTCCTTTCAAGAAATAATCACAATGCTGATTTTTCCTTGGAGGTGTAAAGTCTACATAGTGTTATAAATAAGCAATGCATATAAGAATTTGGAGAAGGTTTTTAGAAATAAAGATGCCTGGGACCTGAGTCATTCTTTAGGTGATTCTCACTGTCATCCAGCATTGGCAACCATTGAAGCCATACCTCATTGCATAAATCTGCAGAGCTTTGAAGACCTAGAGGCTCGGTAGACCCCTAGAGATATCTTTTAGGACTCATTTCTTTATAAATCATCTTATAAAAATGCATTTTTGGTCTTCTTTCCAATAGGCAGTGGGCTTTCCCTTCTCTGAACACTTACCATAATTTTTCTATGTATACATTACTCATAGGTGCCATGGTCCTTCAGTATGTCACTAATTCACATATTTAACAAATACTTATTTAGTACCTACCACATTCCAGGCTCTATTATAGGGTTTGGTTAATATTTACTGTTCCTGATTGTGTGTTATAGCCATCCCTGTAGGTACTATGTTCACTTCAAACCATTATAATATGGAATTTATATGTCTTTCTGCCCATCCCACTATAGCTGAGTTCAGGAACTGTGTCTTATATTTGTGTTTCTAGTGTGTAACACCTTCCCTGGCATTTAGTTAGTGCTCAGTGAATGTTAACTTATGTTGTTATCCTTGAGGGAGTGGGAATGGGAATAACAGATGGTGTGTTCCAGGACAAATAGGTCAGTAATGACTGTCCAGCATGGCTAGCACATAGCAGGCATGGGAGGAAGTGGTGGGAGTTGAGGTTGAATAAGCAGGTAGGACAAGACCGTGAAGTCATATATATGCTCCTCTAAGAAGTTTTGATTTTATATACAATGGTGAGTGCTATGGTCTGCATGTTTGTGTCCCCCAGAATTCATATGTTGAAAAACCTGATGCCCCACGTAGTGGAGCCTATAGGAGGTGATTAGGTCATGATGGCCGAGCCCTCATGAATGGGATTAATTCCTTTATAAAAGAGACCCAGAGAGCATCCCTTGTCCCTTCCCATGACTCGAAGGGACAGTGAGAAGTCAGCAGTCTGAAAACTGGAACAAGAGCTTCACCAGAACCCAGACAGGCTGGCATTCTGATCTCAGACTTCTAGCGTCCAGGACTGTCAGAAATAAATTTCTGTTGTTTCTAAGTCACTCAGTCTATGGTATTTTTTTATAGTGGCCAAAGAGACTTAGACAGTGAGCCACTCAAATTTTATGCACAGAAGAGGCATGATGGGAGTGCAGCTGGGAGGTTAGGAGAAGAGCCAGGAGTTAGCCATGGTTAGTCAGTTAGGGTTTATTGTGGTAATCTGGATGAGGTGTGTTAAAGTCTTAAACATGGGCTGTGGTGGCGGATGAGGAAGAGAGGATAGAGCAGTTTGTGAGGCATTTCCAGGGGTTTGCTGGAACTGGCTTGTACTAGTTTGTGAGAGCTGATTCTGTACCTCTCTTCCCAACTCCATGATCAGTGACTTCACATTAGTAGCTTAAAATTGGTTATGGTGGGAGTATTTACATACCCTATGGAAACTGGCAAACATTACAAATCAGGGCTTTAGTTTCTTTTTTCCTGGGAAGCCATTTTACTGGCACATCACTGCATTGACCTCAGTTTAAAGGTCATTTCATTTAGAAACCCTTGTCTTACTGCCATGGCTGGATAAGGGCCATCCTCTGTGTGCTCTCATAGCACCCTACTCCATTCACACTATCATACTCCATACTCTGGATTTTAGTAACCTCTTTACTTGTTTGAATATCATGCTGGGTTGTAGCCTTGTGATGGCAGCAACATGTCTGTGCCCCATGTTCAGAACTGTAGCCCATGCTTCCATATAAATAAGTGTTCAAAGATATTTCATGGTTGTGTGAATGTATAATGTTTTATTGCAGTACTTTGTGTGGCAGATCTCTTTCTACAGCAATTCCAGAAATGGTATATGTATAAGCTTCATATTTTTTCTTCTTTAGGATAAATTGAATGAGTCAAAATTACAACATAAGTATCAGAAAAGCCATATACAGTCTCAGCTCTTGAAAGAGAATAGAAAGATCATTTCTCTAATCATAATATAAAAGAAATATCTTGAGATTATTTTTCCTTTTGCTTTAATTTTTCTTCCTTGCAGATATGAAGACCACAATTTTCTTTGCATTTTAAGTATAGCATGGGAAGAAAGAGACTTTTGAAGATCTAAGCCAGCATTTCATAATATCTAGGAAAGTACCCTTTCAGTATTTTGATTTGAAGAAGAAACAAAAGGAATTAGGAAAATAATGAGACTTTCTTACTTTATTGCACAAGTGTGCATTGCATAATGTTTTCATGCTTTCTTCTATCAACTTTTTCATGTTGGTGACATTACACCTGTCAAAGTAGGTAACTTGCTGTCAAAATAGATATGTATATTTACATGCACATACAAAACATATAAACACAGTTATTAAAATAGTGTTTGTGAAGAATGTATAACATGGCTGTGTTATCTACTGCTGCATAACAAATAGCCCAAAAACTTAGTGGCTTAAAACATTGTACATTTATTAACAGACCCAGTTTGTGTGGGTTGAAATCTGGCAGCAGCTTAGCTGCCTGGTTCTGACTTAAGATCTCTCTTGAGGTTGAAGTCAAGATGTTGGCCTGAAGTCATGTCATCTGAAGATTTGAAAGGTGCTAGAGGATTCCTTCCAAGGTAACTTGCATGCCTGGCAAGCTAGTGCTGATTGTTGTCAGGAGACAACATTGGGCTGCTTGAGTGTCCTCATGACATGGCAGCTGACTTCCTCCAGAGCGAGTGATGTGACAAAATGAGTAAAGAGGAAGCCAAGTGGCTTTTATGAGCTAGTCTGAGAAGGAATAGTTACTTATTCTATTCCTTGGAAGCAAGTCACTAAATACAGCCTACGCTCTTAAGAGGAGGGGTGGTTATGCTCTACTCTTTGAATGGAAGGGTATCAAAGAATTTGTGGACATATTTTAAAACCACCATGATGGCAGTATGCTTACATTGTAATTCTGAGTGAAAAACCTCACATTTGAAATTTGTGATTATGTAATATGATAAAAACTGAGTTAGAAAAATGGCATAAAAATATTGAGAAGAAAATATGAATAGACCAGTAACCACATAAGATGTCTTTGAAAAGGTAATAAAAATACTTATGACTAAGAAGGCAAAATAATTGAAACCAGGACTTTAAAATATAAAGAGTTGTTACAAAAAGTAAGAAACATTTACAATAACTTAGGATAGCAATTAGGGAATGGGGAATGGACACGATCCAGAGACAGAGACAAGATCTGAAGACAGCAGATCAGACTATGGTAAGGAGATCCTGGAACAAAGGAAAATTGTGCCCCGGCCAAGAATCTCTATGTGTTGTCTTAAGGGCAAAAGCTAGTTTCCGGGCAAGCCAAATTAGGTTCTGCAGGAGAAAGCAAGGGGAATTAATTAGCATGGGGGAAGCACCATGAGTGAGGCCAGAGGTAGGGCCAAATTCTGCTGTTTATGGTTTGTCATGAAGCAAGGTATCTCCCCTAGGTGTTTGACTTGCTAACCCCATCCTGTCTTTATTCCACAAGTGTGCACTGCATAATGTTTTCATGCTTTCCTCTATCATTTTTGGTGTTGATTTTCTGCTCCAACCAGTTGGGACTGTGATAATGCAGTCTCCAGCTTCCTGAGGCTGGCTGTTCCCCATGGTGGGGATACAGATACTGCAGGTGATGGGAAAAAAATAATTGCCCCATGATGATTCAAATGAAATTAGAAATCACATTTCTGAAGTGTAAATTGGGAGGTGATGGGAAAAAATGGAGTAAAATGACTTTGGGAAATTAGAAATTGGTACTCCTCAACAGTTAAAGTGCAGGTTCCAAATATAGACAGTACTACTTGATGCTCTTTCTGGCAAATTGCTTTACAGCTTTTAACATTTAGACTGAGTCTGCTCCTGTTGAATCATACAGACAGCATAGCATAATCTTAACATAGGTAGGTTCATCTATGTTGCCCCTTAGGAAAGGAGAGAAGGAAAGTGTCTCTAGAAAGACAAGTTGAGTGGTATTTTCCTAATAAGCTATTGTTAGTATTGAAAACTAACTGCAGTGTAACTGAAACTGGCTACACCTCAATGGAGTGGACACAAAATGTTTTCTCAGGAAAACTGGTAGTCCTAAAATGTTTCTCAGATGCCGCAGTAATATATTCTCGTTCACTTTGTACCCTTCTGATGAAGCCAAGATGTTTCCCAGAATTGTCTGCCCTTCCTTACCTTCTCAATATTCCTCTGAGTGTGACGTACTCCCTCTTTTGCCTTTGGGCCTTCCCACATCCCACCATGTTCTTCAGTTCTCTCACAACCTGACCAAAAATTTAGCTCTTCAAAAAGTCTTCCAAGATTAACCCCTTCTCTCTTCCATCACTGCCAAACTTAGAGTCCCCCCCTAAGTCTGAAGTCTTTAGTTGGTGGTGTATTACTGATAGCTGGCTGTTTTATTTTTTATTTTTTAATATAATTTATTTTGGTATCATTAATCTACAATTACATGTGCAATATTATGGTTATTAAACTACCCCCTTCATCAGGTCCCCCCCACTAACCCCATTACAGTCACTGTCCATCAGCGTAGTGAGATGCTATAGAATCACAACTTGTCTTCTCTGAGTTGTACAGCCCTCCCCGTGCCCCCCCAACATTACATCTGCTAATCATAATGCCCCTATTTCTCTCTTATCCCTCCCTTCCCACCCATTTTCCCCAGTCCCTTTCCCTTTGGTAACTATTAGTCTGTTCTTATGTTCTGTGAGTCTGCTGCTGTTTTGTTCCTTCAGTTTTTTTTCTTTGTTCTTATACTCCACATTTGAGTGAAATCATTTGATACTTGTCTTTTTCAGCTTGGCTTATTTCACTGAGCATAATACCCTCTAGCTCCATCCATGTTGTTGCAAATGGTAGGATTTGTTTTCTTCTTATAGCTGAATAATATTCCATTGTGTATATGTACCACATCTTCTTTATCCATTCATCTACTGATGGACACTTAGGTTGC
Organism: Smutsia gigantea; assembly: GCA_032199065.1. Lineage (NCBI taxonomy): Eukaryota > Metazoa > Chordata > Mammalia > Pholidota > Manidae > Smutsia > Smutsia gigantea. Next base: position 5,418 of record JAVSCE010015646.1, on the reverse strand, counting down.
TTCCATTTCTTGGCTATTGTAAATAGTGCTGCGATAAACATAGGGGTGCATATGTCTTTTTCAAACTGGGCTGCTGCATTCTTAGGGTAAATTCCTAGGAGTGGAATTCCTGGGTCAAATGGCATTTCTATTTTGAGTTTTTTGAGGAACCTCCATACTGCTTTCCACAATGGTTGAACTAATTTGCAGTCCCACCAGCAGTGTAGGAGGGTTCCCTTTTCTCTACATCCTCGCCAACATTTGTTGTTGTTTGTGTTTTGGATGTTGGCCGTCCTCACTGGTGTGAGGTGATATCTCATTGTGGTTTTAATCTGCATTTCTCTGATGATTAGCGATGTGGAGCATCTTTTCATGTGCCTGTTGGCCATCTGAATTTCTTCTTTAGAGAAGTGTCTATTCATGTCCTCTGCCCATTTCTTAATTGGATTATTTGCTTTTTGTTTGTTAAGGTGAGTTCTTTATATATTTTAGATGTCAACCCTTTATCAGATACGTTATTTATGAATATATTCTCCCATACTGTAGGATGTCTTTTTGTTCTACTGATGGTGTCCTTGGCTGTACAGAAGCTTTTCAGCTTGATATAGTCCCACTTGTTCATTTTTGCTTTGGTTTCCCTTTCCCGGGGAGATATGTTCATGAGGAAGTTGCTCATGTTTATGTCCAAGAGATTTTTGCCTATGTTTTTTTCTAAGAGTTTTATGGTTTCATGACTTACATTCAGGTCTTTGATCCACCTTGGGTTTACCTATGTGTATGGGGCTAGACAGTAGTCCAGTTTCATTCTTACATGTAGCTGTCCGGTTTTGCCAACACCAGCTGCTCAAGAGGCTGTCATCTCCCCATTGTATATCCAAGGATCCTTTATCAAATATTAATTGACTGTATATGTTTGGGTTAATGTTTGGATTTTCTATTCTGTTCCACTGGTCTGTGGGTCTGTTTTTGTGCCAATACCAAATTGTCTTGATTACTGTGGCTTTGTGGTAGAGCTTGAAGTCAGGGAGTGTAATTCCCCCTGTTTTATTCCTCCTTCTCAGGATTGCTTTGGCTATTCGGGGTCTTTTGTGGTTCCATATGAATTTTAGAATTATTTGTTCCAGTTCATTGAAGAAAGCTGTTGGTAGTTTGATAGGGATGCATTGAATCTGTAGATTGCTTTAGGTAGTATAGCCATTTTGACAATATTTATTCTTCCTAGCCAAGAGCATGGGATGCATTCCATTTGTTAGTGTCCTCTTTAATTTCTCTTAGGAGTGTCTTGTAGTTTTCAGAGTACAGGTCTTTCACTTCCTTCATTAGGTTTATTCCTAGGTATTTTATTCTTTTTGATGCAATTGTGAATGGAATTGTTTTCTGATTTCTCTTTCTGTTAGTTCATCATTAGTGTATAGGAAAGCAACAGATTTCTGTGTGTTAATTTTGTATCCTGCAACCTTGCTGAATTCAGATATTAGTTCTAATAGTTTTGGAATGGAATCTTTAGGGTTTTTATGTACAGTATCATGTCATCTGCAAATAGTGACAATTTGACTTCTTCTTTACCAATCTGGATGCCTTGTATGTCTTTGTTTTGTCTGATTGCTGTGGCTAGGCCCTCCAGTACTATGCTGAATAACAGTGGAGAGAGTGGGCATCCCTGTCTTGTTCCTGATCTTAGATGAAAACCTTTCAGCGTTTCGCCGTTAAGTATGATGTTAGCTGTGGGTTTGCCATATATAGCCTTTATGATGTTGAGGTACTTGCCGTCTATACCCATTTTGTTGAGAGTTTTAATCAGGAATGGATGCTGAATTTTGTCAAATGCTTTTTCAGCATCTATGGAGATGGTCATGTGGTTTTTGCTCTTCTTTTTGTTGAGGTGGAGGATGATGTTGATGGATTTTCGAATGTTGTACCATCCTTGTATCCCTGGGATGAATCCCACTTGATCATGGTGTATGATCCTCTTGATGTATTTTTGAATTCAGTTTGCTAATATTTTGTTGAGTATTTTTGCATCTATGTTCATCAGGGATATTGGTCTGTAATTTTCTTTTTTGGTGAGGTCTTTGCCCGGTTTTGGTATTAGAGTGATGCTGGCTTCATAGAATGAGTTTGGAAGTATTCCCTCCTCTTATATTTTTTGGAAAACTTTAAGGAGAATGGGTGTTATTTCTTCTCTATATGTCTGGTAGAATTCAGAGGTGAATCCATCAGGCCCGGGGGTTTTGTTCTTGGGTAGTTTTTTGATTACCAATTCGATTTCGTCGCTGGTGATTGGTCTGTTTTAGTTTTTCTGTTTCTTGCTTGGTCAGTCTTGGAAGGTTGTATTTTTCTAAGAAGTTGTCCATTTCTTCTATGTTTTCCAGCTTGTTAGCATATAGATTCTCATAATATTCTCTTATGATTCTTTGTATTTCTGTGGGGTCCGTCGTGATTTTTCCTTTCTCATTTCTGATTGTGTTTATGTGTGTAGATTCTCTTTTCTCTTAATGAGTCTGGCTAGGGGTTTATCTATTTTGTTTATTTTTTCAAAGAACCAGCTCTTGGTTTTATTGATTTTTTCTATTGTTTTATTCTTCTCAATTTTATTTATTTCTTCTCTAATCTTTATTATGTCCCTCCTTCTGGTGACTTTGGGCCTCATTTGTTCTTCTTTTTCCAATTTCAGTAATTGTGTCTTTAGACTATTCATTTGGGAATGTTCTTCCTTCTTTAAATAGGCCTGGATTGCAATATACTTTCCTCTTAGAACTGCCTTTGCTGCGTCCCACAGAAGTTGTAGCTTTGTGTTGTTGTTGTCATTAGTCTCCATATATTCTTTGATTTCTGTTTTGATTTGGTCGTTAACCCATTGATTAATTAGGAGAGTGTTGTTAAGTCTCCATGTATTTGTGAGCCTTTTTGTTTTTCTTTCTAAAATTTATTTCTAGTTTTATACCTTGGTGATCTGAGAAGTTGTTGGTAGGATTTCAATATTTTTGAAATTACTGAGGTTCTTTTTGTGGCCTAGTATGTGGTCTATTCTGGAAAATGTTCCATGTGCACTTGAGAAGAATGTGTATCCTGTTGCTTTTGGGTGTAGAGTTCTATAGATGTCTGTTAGGTCCATCTGTTCTAGTGTGTTGTTCAGTGCCTCTGTGTCTTTACTTATTTTCTGTCTGGTTGATCTGTCCTCTGGAGTGAGTGGTGTGTTGAAGTCTCCTAAGATGAATGCATTGCTGTCTATTTCCTCCTTTAATTCTGTTAGTATTTGTCTCACATATGCTGGCGCTCCTGTGTTGGGTGCATATATATTTATAATGGTTATATCTTCTTGTTGGACTGACCCCTTTATCATTATGTAATGTCCTTCTTTATCTTTTGCTACTTTCTTCGTTTTGAAGTCTATTTTGTCTGATACAAGTACTGCAACACCTGCTTTTTTCTCTTTGTTGTTTGCATGAAATATCTTTTTCCATCCCTTCACTTTTAGTCTGTGTATATCTTTGGATTTGGGTGAGTTTCTTGTAGGCAGCATATAGATGGGTCTTGCTTTTTTATCCATTCTGTTACTCTGTGTCTTTTGATTGGTGCATTCAGTCCATTTACATTTAGGGTGATTATTGATAGGTATGTACTTATTGCCATTGCTGGCTTTAGATTCGTGGTTACCAAGGGTTCAAGGGTTGCTTCTTTACTATCTAACAATCTAACTAACTTTCTTGTTAAGTTATTGTAAACACAGTCTGATGTTTCTTTCTCTCCCTTCTTATTCCTCCTCCTCCATTCTTTCTATAATAGGTGTTTTATTCTTTGCCTTTAGTTGGTATTTGGGTGGTCTGCTTTCTTTGCTATGATTTTTTTTTTCCTCTGGTGACATCTTTTTAGCCTTAGGTGTGCTTCCATCTAGAGCAGTCCATTTAAGATATCCTGTAGTGGTGGTTTATGAGAGGCAAACTCTCTTAACTTTCGTTTATCTGGAAGTTGTTTAATCCTCCATCATATTTAAATGATAATCGTGCTGGATACAATATTCTTGGTTCGAGGCTCTTCTGTTTCATAACGTTAAATATATCATGCCATTCTCTTCTGGCCTGTAAGGTTTCTGTTGAGAAGTCTGATGATAGTCTGATGGGTTTTCCTTTGTAGGTGATCTTTTTTCTCTCTCTAGCTGCCTTAATACCCTGTCTTTATCTTTGATCTTTGCCATCTTAATTATTATGTGTCTTGGTGTTGTCTTCCTTGGGTCCCTTGTGTTGGGAGATCTATGAGCTTCGGTGGACTGCGAGACTACTTCCTTCCCCAGCGAGGAAAGTTTTCAGCAATTATTTCTTCAAAGACACTTTCTATCCCTTTTTCTCTCTCTTCTTCCTCTGGTACTCCTATAATGCTAATATTGTTCCGTTTGGATTGGTCACACAGTTTTCTTAATATTCTTTCATTCCTAGAAATCCTTTTATCTCTCTCTGCCTCAGCTGCTCTGTACTCCTGTTCTGTTTTCTATTCCATTAACAGTCTCTTGCATCTCATCCATTCTGCTGTTAAGCCCGTCGATCGCTTGTCTGATTTCTGCATTGTCTTTCCTCAGTTCCCTCACTTCCTCCCTCAGCTCTTGCAAATTTCTCTGTAGGTCCATCAGCATGGTTATGACTTTTATTCTGAATTCTTTTTCAGGGAGGCTGTGCATTTCCATCCCTCAGACTCCCTCTCTGGGGTTTTCTGGTTGATTTTGGTCTGAACCATATTCCTCTGTCTTTTCATGGCTGTATAATTTGGTCACTGATAGTTGCCACGTATGTCAGCTGGGCTCTTTAAGACTTTAAAAAGAGAAGAAAAAAAAAGAGAAAAGAAAAAGATAAAAAAGAAAAAAAAGAAAGAAAGAAAGAAAAATAGAAAAAGTAGAAAGAAAAGAAAAAACAAAAACAAAACAAAAAACAAAACAAAACAAAAAAAACAAAAATAAATGCCCACCGGACGTAGATTCTGTGGGAATGCGCTAGGTGGCACTATTGCCCCACTATTCCACAGCTGTGACTGTGCCGCTCCGCAGGGCCCTTTATCGCTCTGGCAGGGGTGGGAATGAATAGGAGGCTGTTGATCTCAGTGAGAAGTGTTAAGTATGGCTACGCCTCCTCAGTCGCCAGCTAAGGCGTCTGAAACTCCCCAGGACTCCCAGCCTGCTGGGCTGAGTGTGCTGGTGCGATCCGGCTCCTCCGCTGGGCTCCTGTCTCTTTAAGACCGCTGAAGAAAGCGCGCTTTTTTTTTCCCTTCCCGGGAGCTGGCTGCAAGCACCCTGGCGCGCTCCCCGCTCAGATCCTGCCCCCGCTGTCTCCCCGATCTCCGCTGCACTGCGCAATGTGGGTCAGCGCTCCCCGCGCAGATCACCGGGGCTGGCTACTTCGCGGGGTGCACTTCCACTCCCTCCCGGCTCTGAATCCTCTCCTCCCGCCGGTG
>JAVSCE010015645.1:0-168532 GCA_032199065.1 Smutsia gigantea | reverse complement strand
TCTTGATGTATTTTTGCATTCGGTTTGCTAATATTTTGTTGAGTATTTTTGCATCTACATTCATCAGGGATATTGGTCTGTAATTTTCTTTTTTGGTGAGGTCTTTGCCAGGTTTTGTTATTAGAGTGATGCTGGCTTCATAGAATGAGTTTGGAAGTATTCCCTCCTCTTCTATTTTTTGGAAAACTTTAAGGAGAATCGGTGTTATTTCTTCTCTATATGTCTGGTAGAATTCAGGGGTGAATCCATCAGGCCCAGGGGTTTTGTTCTTGGGTAGTTTTTTGATTACCAATTCGATTTCGTCGCTGGTGATTGGTCTGTTTAGTTTTTCTGTTTCTTGCTTGGTCAGTCTTGGAAGGTTGTATTTTTCTAAGAAGTTGTCCATTTCTTCTATGTTTTCCAGCTTGTTAGCATATAGGTTCTCATACTATTCTCTTATGATTCTTTGTATTTCTGTGGGGTCCGTCGTGATTTTTCCTTTCTCATTTCTGATTGTGTTTATGTGTGTAGATTCTCTTTTTCTCTTAATGAGTCTGGCTAGGGGTTTATCTATTTTGTTTATTTTTTCAAAGAACCAGCTCTTGGTTTTATTGATTTTTTCTATTGTTTTATTCTTCTCAATTTTATTTATTTCTTCTCTAATCTTTATTATGTCCCTCCTTCTGGTGACTTTGGGCCTCATTTGTTCTTCTTTTTCCAATTTCAGTAATTGTGTCTTCAGACTATTCATTTGGGAATGTTCTTCCTTCTTTAAATAGGCCTGGATTGCAATATACTTTCCTCTTAGAACTGCCTTTGCTGCGTCCCACAGAAGTTGTGGCTTTGTGTTGTTGTTGTCATTAGTCTCCATATATTCTTTGATTTCTGTTTTGATTTGGTCGTTAACCCATTGATTAATTAGGAGAGTGTTGTTAAGTCTCCATGTATTTGTGAGCCTTTTTGATTTCTTTCTAAAATTTATTTCTAGTTTTATACCTTGGTGATCTGAGAAGTTGGTTGGTAGGATTTCAATATTTTGAAATTACTGAGGTTCTTTTTGTGGCCTAGTATGTGGTCTATTCTGGAAAATGTTCCATGTGCACTTGAGAAGAATGTGTATCCTGTTGCTTTTGGGTGTAGAGTTCTGTAGATGTCTGTTAGGTCCATCTGTTCTAGTGTGTTGTTCAGTGCCTCTGTGTCTTTACTTATTTTCTGTCTGGTTGATCTGTCCTCTGGAGTGAGTGGTGTGTTGAAGTCTCCTAAGATGAATGCATTGCTGTCTATTTCCTCCTTTAATTCTGTTAGTATTTGTCTCACATATGCTGGCGCTCCTGTGCTGGGTGCATATATATTTATAATGGTTATATCTTCTTGTTGGACTGACCCCTTTATCGTTATGTAATGTCCTTCTTTATCTTTTGCTACTTTCTTCGTTTTGAAGTCTATTTTGTCTGATACAAGTACTGCAACACCTGCTTTTTCCTCTTTGTTGTTTGCATGAAATATCTTTTTCCATCCCTTCACTTTTAGTCTGTGTATATCTTTGAATTTGAGATGAGTTTCTTGTAGGCAGCATATAGATGGGTCTTGCTTTTTTATCCATTCTGTTACTCTGTGTCTTTTGATTGGTGCATTCAGTGCATTTACATTTAGGGTGATTATTGATAGATATGTACTTATTGCCATTGCTCGCTTTAGATTCGTGGTTACCAAGGGTTGAAGGGTTGCTTCTTTACTATCTAACAATCTAACTTAACTTTCTTGTTAAGTTATTGTAAACACAGTCTGATGTTTCTTTCTTTCTCTCCCTTCTTATTCCTCCTCCTCCATTCTTTCTATAATAGGTGTTTTATTCTTTGCCTTTAGTTAGTATTTGCATGGTCTGCTTTCTTTGCTATGATTTTATTTTCTCTGGTGACATTTTTTAAGCCTTAGGTGTACTTCCACCTAGAGCAGTCCATTTAAGATATCCTGTAGTGGTGGTTTATGAGAGGCAAACTCTCTCAACTTTCGTTTGTCTGGAAATTGTTTAATCCCTCCATCATATTTAAAGGATAATCGTGCTGGATGCACTATTCTTGGTTCGAGGCCCTTCTGTTTCATAACGTTAAATATATCATGCCATTCTCTTCTGGCCTGTAAGGTTTCTGTTGAGAAGTCTGATGATAGTCTGATGGGTTTTCCTTTGTAGGTGATCTTTTTTCTCTCTCTAGCTGCCTTTAATACCCTGTCTTTATCTTTGATCTTTGCCGTCTTAATTATTATGTGTCTTGGTGTTGTCTTCCTTGGGTCCCTTGTGTTGGGAGATCTATGAGCTTCGGTGGACTGCGAGACTACTTCCTACCCCAGCGAGGGAAAGTTTTCAGCAATTATTTCTTCAAAGACACTTTCTATCCCTTTTTCTCTCTCTTCTTCCTCTGGTACTCCTATAATGCGAATATTGTTCCGTTTGGATTGGTCACACAGTTCTCTTAATATTCTTTCATTCCTAGAAATCCTTTTATCTCTCTCTGCCTCAGCTGCTCTGTACTCCTGTTCTCTGTTTTCTATTCCATTAACAGTCTCTTGCATCTCATCCATTCTGCTGTTAAGCCCGTCAATCGCTTGTCTGATTTCTGCATTGTCTTTCCTCAGTTCCCTCACTTCGTCCCTCAGCTCTTGCACATTTCTATGTAGGTCCATCAGCATGGTTATGACTTTTATTATGAATTCTTTTTCAGGAAGACTGTGCATTTCCATCCCTTCAGACAGGCCCCCTTACCATTGCCCCATGTTGCTGCGGGACTCGGTGTAAGTCCTTCTGAGAGCACACAAGGCACTCCCTCCAGGCTCTGCTGACTTCTTCCAAGGTCAGCAGCAAGCCCCACCAATGGGATACAGCCCTCTCTGGGGTTGTCTGGTTGATTTTAGTCTGAACCATATTCCTCTGTCTTTTCATGGCTACAGAATTGGTCACTGATAGTTGCCACGTATGTCAGCTGGGCTCTTTAAGACTTTACAAAGAGAAGAAAAAAAAAGAGAAAAAAAGCAAGAAAGAAAGAAGAAAGAAAAAGGAAAAAACAAAAACAAAACAAGAAAAAAAAAGCCCACTATACGTAGATTCTGTGGGAATGCTGTAGGTGGCTCTATTGCCCCACTATTCCACAGCTGTGACTGCGCCGCTCTGCAGGGCCCTTTATCGCTCTGGCAGGGGTGGGAACGACTGGGAGGCTATTGATCTCAGTGAGAAGTGTAAGTATGGCTACGCTTCCTCAGTCGCCAGCTAAGGCGTCTGAAACTCCCCAGGACTCGCAACCTGCTGGGCTGAGTGTGCTGGGGCGATCCGGCTCCTCCACTGGGCTCCTGTCTCTTTAAGACCGCTGAAGAAAGCACGTGCTTTTTTTTTTTTTTCCTTCCCGGGAGCCGGCTGCAAGCACCCTCTGTCTCTCCAATCTCCGCTGCACTGCGCAATGTGGGTCAACGCTCCCCGCGTAGGTCACCGGGGCTGGCTACTTCGCGGGGTGTACTTCCACTCCCTCCCGGCTCTGAATCCTCTCCTCCCGCCGGTGCACTGGGGTGGGGGAGGGCTCGGGTCTCGCCGGGTCGTGGCTCCGTATCTTACCCGCCTCTTGGGGTGCCGAGTCTTCTCGGGTGTAGCTGCACGCTGTGCGCTTTCCTGTGTATTCTCTTCTCTCTTTTAGGAATAGATGTATTTTCTGTGTTTTCCTAGTTAAATATAGTGTTGGGAGGAGATTTCTGCCACCCTGCTCACACCGCCATCTTCCCGGAAGTCTTGTAGGGGAATGTTTTTTAAACTGAATTGTAACTCCAGGGGTAAAATCAGTTTCCAGCCCAGGACCAATTACCTTTGAGCCAAAATCAGTCAAATGGAGAAATAAAGTGGGAGAAACTCTTTTATTGCTTACAAGCTGATGTCCACTTCTGCTCTCCCGTGTCTCTTGTGACCTGGCTGCAAAAAGGGACCCTACCCAACCTCTCAGGTCCAGGTATGCCCTAGCTCCCCCTTGTAATCACCTGTTGATATGGAAATGGACCACTTCTCTCCATCCCTTGGAACCACCTATTGTTATGGAGATGTAATAAGGCCAGGCAAGACCTTCACCCCCTACATGTGGGAGTTGCAGATGGGTCAGTATAGAGGGCCACGGGAAGTACATGCACTGGCCATAAAGATAAATCAAAACTTCCCCATAAGATTGATCTTACCTCCCGGATGTTTTGGGTACACTACCATGATCTTAGGGGACCATTCTGCTATTATTCCAGGAACAAACAGGAGGCCAGCTTTCAGTCCTTTTCCCCAAGGTGCCAGAAGGGTCATCCATCACTGGTCCATGTGTCAAAATGCCCATGTCTACATCCACTCAACAGAGTCTCCAGGGTTTAACACAGTTGGGGTTGGCAGCAGGATGTTGCTCTGCTGGCCATATCCTGGCTTCAATAACTCCTCTTTGGTTTGCACATATAGTTGTGTAAGAGAGGCAGCAGTGTGTGTTAGCATATCCACAAGGCTCAAGGCTCCTTTTCAGGGCTTCTCATTCAAAGACTATAGCACTGTCCATAAGCAAACTGACCAGCCCTGTAGACTATTGCTGTGTAACTTCAGATCATATTTCAACAAACTGTTGTACCTCTCTATCATGCCTGCCCCCGTAGGGTTATATGGTACATGAAACTTCCACTTTATTCATAATTGCTGCACCCATTCTTGTAACGCATGTCCAGTAAAGTGGGTGCCTTGATTGCTCTCTATCACCTGCAGCCAGCCATAGGCTGCAAAGAGATGCTCTAGGCCCCTTTTGGTGGCCTAGAGCAACCAACAGGCAGTAGTTGTGTCCACACAAGTCATGGCATACCAATATCCTTCTGATATGAGCAGAGGCCCAATATAGTCTATCTGCCACCTGACAAGGGGTATCGGCCCCCTTACCATTGCCCCATGTTGCTGCGGGACTCGGTGTAAGTCCCTCTGAGAGCACACAAGGCACTCCTTCCAGGCTCTGCTGACTTCTTCCAAGGTCAGCAGCAAGCCCCACCAATGGGATACAGCCCACATTGTCTTTTTTCCCACGTGCAACAAACGCTGTTGTAGCAATTGGGCTATATCAGAGGCAGGCTTTTCTTCTAGCCAACACACCCGGGCCAATGTGTCTGCTTCATCACTGCCTGGGGATGCCAAAGGCAAATGACCAGTCACATGATATACAGTAACAGTCTTAGTATGACCAGAGGCCCATAGGTCTTGCCACAACTCTTGCCCCCACAGGGGCCAGTGACCAACCATCCGGTTGGCATGATACCATGTTGGTAGCCACAGGGTCAATCCCCAATAGATGGCCCAGCTGTCAGTGCAGACAGGTATAGGAGAGGGCTCCTGGGTGATCCCCAGCCATACTGCCTGCAACTTGGCCCATTGACTGCTCTTCCCCTCTCCATCCTCCATACATATTGTCTCAGTCTTAGGATGAAAGCCACAGCCGTCCACTTTGGGGACTGCCCGTGATTGGAGCTGTCTGTATACCAGTCATCATCAGGTATAGTAGAGGCTTTTCCCTCCTGATAAGAACTCTGGGCTACCAGTGGCTTAAAAGGAAGTTCTTCCTATTTCCACTGGTGTATGTCACTGGCCCCAATAAGCATTGGTGTTTTCCATTTAAGGGGCTAGTAGACAGGGCCCAGTGCTGCTGTAAGTATGCGCCCCATTGGCCAGTGTAGGGTCTGTGCCACGCCACTCTGTGGCCTTGGGGTGCAGTCTTGCACCCACCCTGTGATGGAATAGGTAGTTATTACCTTGGTCAGAGCTGTTCTGGTGATGGGCTCTATAGCCAGCAAGGCATGGTACACAGCAGCCATTTACTTCTCTATCAAGGTATACTGGACCTCTGTTCCTTTCCATAGTTGTGACCAGAATCCAGTAGGCTGGCACGTCAGTTCAAGCCACTGCCAAAGGCCCCATCCGTAACCACATTCAGTTACATGAACATCTAGCTCACAGGGCCTAGATGAGTCCATTTCACCCTTGACTGCTTGCTTAGCAACAGTAAAAGCAGCTGCCCATGTTTAATCCCAGTCCCACCTGGTACCCTTTCATAACAACTGGTATAAGGGCTTCAGAATTTGTGCCAATTGTGGGATAAACACTCTCCAGTAGCCCAAAAGACCCAAAAACTATTGTAATACTGGCTCAGATGTAGGGGTAGGGAAAACCTAGACCTTGTCTATGACTGCTTCTGGGATAACTTTAGTTTTACCTGATCAGACACCCCAGGAACTTTACTGACAAACCAGGTCCCTGAACCTTAGTGCTGTTGCTAGCCCATCCTTTCTCCTGTAGATGTTTCAGCAGTCTAGCAGCTGCCCCTTCTAATCTGCAAGAGAATCAGAAGGGAACATAATATCATTAATGTAGTGATACAGCCACACCGTTTTCAGTTTCTTCCATGTGGCCAAGTCCTGGGCTATATGTCCTTGACAAATGGTGGGAATGTAGAGGTATCCCTGTGGAATGACAGTGAATGTCCACTGCCGGCCTTCCCACGTGAAGGCAAACTGTTGTTCCTGGCTTTCCTGTGCTATGTCAGTAGAGAAGAAAGCATTAACAAGGTCCACGACATAATGATACATCCCTAGTTCGTGACTGAGTATGTCCATAAGCACTGCTATAGAGGACACAACAGCATGCAAAGGGGGTGTGACTTTATTCAATCCCCTGTAATCCATGGTCATGCACCAGGAGCCATGTAGCTTTTTCACTGGCTACACCAGGGAATTAAAAGAACTAAGAATGGGGCTTATGATGCCCACCTTCTCCAACTCCTATAGAATTTCTCCAATTTCTTTGTGCCCCCAGGGAGTTTATACTGCTTAGTATTTGTCACCCGCTGAGGTACAAGCAGAACTACAGGCGGGTGCTTAGCATGTCCTCTTAGAACTCCCTTCAACACACATAGCCTCAGTCTGAACTTACCTGCAGTGGTCTGTAACCCCAGTCCCTGTAGAATATCAACCCCCAAAATATATTCAGGGATGGGAGAAATGTGCACAGTATACTCCTTTGGCGGTAAACACCCTATACCCAATGGGATTTGGGCTTTCTTCACTCCAACTGCCTTACCCCCATAGCCATCTGTCACAGCAGGGGTTCCAGGAAAGCACTCAGGGTTGCCATAAATCAGAGAACATTCAGTTCCTGTGTCCACCAGCTCCAGGACATGTTGTACATTCACAGAGGACCAATTAATTGCTAATTCTACATGTGGCCTCTGGTCCCCACCATGTCCCCCAAGGTGGGGGCCTTGACCCCCACCCCTTTAGTCAAACCACAATGCCCAGTTGACCTATTGTGGGGTGACGGGACAGGCAGAGCCTGAGTATCGTTCCCCAGGAAGTCTTGCAGGGAGAGAGGCCCGACATGGGTCTTTGCCTCCGACTTCCGTGTCCTGGACCTGAGCATCTAGAACTGCTGCTCTGGCTTCAGTTGTTGCCACAGTTCTAACAAGATCCTATTGGGCTGCCCATCAAGTTTTTCTTTCACTACCCTGGCCTTTATCTAATCAACCTCATTTGGGTCCTCAAGACCTTCCCAGGGCCCTTTGCACCTCTCCTTTCAGTCATAGCCCATACTTCCTTACATGCTCTTACTATTTGAACCTCCCCCAGATCTGCTAAAGTACAAGTAGCCTCACTTACGGGTTGACCTATGTGAGGGGCAAGAATAGTCACTAGGGACCCAAAGAGAGATCTGGGAGCTGTATGCAGCAGATTTCTCATTCCTATGGTGAACAACTCATCAGGGCCCTGAGGGTCCATATTATAGATGATATTTTTCATGGCCAACTCTCTTAACACCTGCTGGAGCTCTGCATACGTTTTCCAGCTAGTGGGTAAGTATGGTAAATCATCCTGATTAGGCCAAACTGCTCTGATGGCTGCTGTCAGCCAATCTAAAAGTGCATGATTCCCTGAGGTGTGACAGGCACTTTGAAACCACTGCCAGAGGGAAGGGTAAGTCGTCAGGGAAGCCAGTCTACCCATTTCAGAACCCAACATAACAATGTTTTCCACCCCCATATCCAAAAGATTCAAAAGCCACGTAGGCAGAGGTTCCGTCGGCTTCTGCCAAAAACGGATGCTCATATCCACTAGCTCATCCTGGGTATAGGAGTGGGGCATGGAGTGCTCCACAACCTGGGGAGGGTGTGGCTCCTCCCCCTCCCCTACAGCCTCCTGCAACGAGGCTTCTGCTCTCTCCTTCCTCACTGCTTACATATCTTCCAGGAGCATGACCTGTCTTCTCAGTAACTGTCTCTCTTTCTTAAGGGCAGCCCATAGGTCATCGTTTTGCTTCTCCAAGTGATGCTGAAATGTGTCTCTCTCTCTTCTTGATAAAACTTTCCACTATCTTGAGGAAAAGAGATCCTACAATTCCAGCTGCTACACAGCCACTCAGGACTTCTAAGCAGTCTTTTATCTCACAGAGAGCTAATTCCACAGCTTCCAGTGTCTCCACCCTTCCCCACTTCTGGGGAAGGCCCCACCTGTCTAGGAGGTGCTTTACCCTAGACCAATTCCCAACTAGGGGCTCCCCAATTGGAAGCCCCACAGATAGGGGGCTCCCAGGTGAAGCTGCACCCTCTGCCGCTGCAGCCACTGGGGCCTCCCTCCATCCACAGGGATTTCCAGGTATCTCCCCACTATCTCTAGGGGCAGCCCACCCAAGGGTCACACCCATGAAGACAGATTTCGGGTTCAGGGGTCCTGCCAACTACGGCCAGATGTAACTCCTGGGGAAAGATAATTTCCCAGCACAGGGCAAATCACCTTTGAAACTGAAAACAGTCAAAGGGAGAAATAAAGTGGGAGAAATCTGTTTATTGCCTGCAGTCATCCACTTCTGCTCTCCTGTGTCTCTTGCAACCCTTCTGCAAAAAGCGACCCCACCCAACCTCTCAGGTCTAGATATGCCCTAGCTCCCTGTAAGCACTTACTGATATGGATATGGACTACTTCTCTCCACCCCTTGGAAACACCTTTTGATATGGAGATGCACTAAGGCCAGGCAAGAGATTCTGTAAATGCTGCAATTTTACCCAGTCATAAGTGAGTTTGGTTTGTAACCAGGATTTTATTATGGAAGTAAGTTATATGTTTTTTATTAATGGAAAGGTTCAATTATATTTACACAGACACATATCTGTATATGCTTTGGGTGACAATATAAAATATTTGTGTATGTGTGTGTGTACCATGGTTGCAGTGAAAAAATTTGAAAACCACTAATACAGTGAGTGCAGATAGACCAGAGGTCTGGGAACTGAGACTGGAGAATGCCAGTGTGTGAAGGTCAGAGAAATGAGGAAGAACAAAGGAGATGGAGAAGGAGCAATAAATTAAATATGGGTAGAGCAAAAGATTGTATCATAGAAGCCAGGTAATAAAAATATATCAAGGTAAGAATGTATTAAGCTGTGTGAAATGTTTCTGATAAGTAAAGAAACATTAGGACTGCAAATTAATCATTGGATTTCACAATGTGAAATAATTGGTGACTTTCACAGAACATATCTGGTAAAGACAAACCATGATTAAATTTGATTTGAGAGTGAAGAAGAATGAAGAGTGAACTATTTTGAGTTTTACTTGAGGAGGAGCAGAAAAATATAGTAGTAGCTAAAGTGTGATATATGATATAGGGAGTTAAGTGGTAGATTTTTGTTGCTGTGTTGTTTTAAGATGAGAAATATTACATATTTCTATGCTAATAGGAATAATGAGGCTAGAGGAACAAAATAGCTGATTCAGAAGAGAGAGGAATAGTTGCTCAAGTAGTGTCCTTGAGCAGAAGAGAGGAGGTGCAGTCCCTGGAGGGTTGCAGTTAGATAAACATGGCAGTTTAATCCATAGTAACAGGAAGGAAGGCAGAGAATACTTGGTTCATGATTCAGATGTGTTTTCATATGTGGTATTTAAAGCCTGTGGAAGTTCTCTGATTGCTTCTATTTTCTCAGTAAAATAAGAATCACAGCACCTGAGAATGAGAAAGGAAGAGAAGATGTTGGAGCTCTAAGGAGAGAGAAAAAGGCGGTGTAGGAGAAAGAATGAGAAATGGAAGACAAAGGAAGTTGAGTAGAATTGCGTAGAATGTCTCTAAGGGCCTATTTCCAGTATAATGGTTATGAATTTAAAATGAGACCAATAAACTTAGTTGGATTTTCTTTTTCTCTTCAGTTAAATTCAGCTATATAGTCACAGAATAAACAGGTTAATAATAGTACCTACTTTGTATGATTACATGAAGTAATACAAGGGCTTAATGATTGCTGCTGTTTTTGTTGTTCAAGTTATTGTCATCAGTATTATTTTATTGAAGCAGGACTCCATTAAACAGCTAGATTAGATAGCATCTGGGGAGGAAGGAAGCTAGCAGGAACCAGGTGGGAATCAAGACCCCAGATAGGCAAACCAGATTCAAGACAGGACATTAAAGTGATAAACCAGTTATATAACCTGGGGCAATAGGGAAAACAGAAAAAGTTCATTAATAGGCACAAAAATTTTTAATTCTAGGTATGTTTTGTCTTAGACTATGGCAACTAGGCTTCCCCCATTGCAAATTATTTGTGAAGATGGGACTTGAAATAAAGTTATTGAAACAACTGGTTCTCAGAGGCTTTGACTTGTCAGAGCCAAGGCTGCTGGTCAGAATCTCTAAGTACCTGTGCTGGATGAGACTAAAATAAGCAGGGATTTAGGAATAGTTGTAGTGGAAAGTCAGCCTGCATTACATTGAATTGTATAATCATCCTGACCAGCCACACAAACCTGTTTTACTTCTGAAAATTTACAGTAAGGAAATTAGAAAGAATGTGCACAATGATATAGTTACAAAGATTTCATCACAGTAGTATTCAAAATAGTGCAAGAGTGGAATCAGTCTAAATGTCCAACATAGAGAATTGATTGAATAAATTTATATAGTACATCTGTATAAGATGGCATTTTAAGCCCACTGAAAATTACATAAAAATGTTTTCTTTGAAAAGATATTTACTATAGTTAAGCTATAAAATCATAGTATTAGAATGACTACTTTTTATAGGAAAAATGCACATCTGTGTCCATTTCTATACCTATATGTAGAGAAGAGGAAGAATATTTGGAAACCTATTTACTGAAGTGTTATTTCTTTTTTTTTCTAAGAAGAATACTTAATTTTTCTAAGGAGAGAAATACAAGAGCTTTTATTTCCTTTCCATTTTCAATACTGAACATTTATTGCTGCTGTAAGAAAAATGAAAATTTAAAAAATTTAAAAAGGCAGGCAGTAAAATACTTTGATATTGGATTTATTGTAAAATAGAAAAACTTATCTCCATATCTCTTTATCATAGAACTCTTTTAGTTTAAAACCATGAGGCCATGCTTTTTTCTAATTTGTGTAATTTTGAGTGGTAACTTACTTTTTAAATTCCTGCTGGTAATTATTGTCTAATCCTTTTTTGTTTATTTCTTTAGGTTATTGTGTCAATGAGTATAGCATTTGCTCAACAAACTGAACAATCTAGAATATCTGGGGAAAAAGAAGATACTGTATCATCAAAACAAGCACATGCTGTCTGTCAGCAAGAACATTATTTAGGGGAAATGAAATTATCACAGAGTCAACTTGGTTTTCAGACTTTTGAGGCAACGGGCATGGGATTTAAAGAAGAATTTAAATCACTTAGTAAGGAGTTAGGAGAAGGTGGAAAGGAAGTTCTCTTATCAAACAATGATAATCTTGGTAATATACTAGAATCGGAGGACCATGAACTGACTATTTCAGAAGAAATGTTCTCCAAAGATAATACATTTGTAGTCACAGAATCTGTAAGTATGCTTCTTTGTATATAAACACTTACCAAAAATTGTGACTTCCTTTACTATAAAAATACTGTTAATCTCACTTAATGGAGAAGGAAAAGTATCAAGTCCAGTCTTGATTTAGGATTCACATTATTAATGTGTTTTATTACTTGTAAGGTATATGCATAAATGACTTAATATTGTTATTAAATAAAACAAGTCTGGGACATAGTATTCTTGTTTTTCTTATACATGTTGTACATAATAAAATCTCATGATAAGTTATACCTACCTCCTACATTTTGTTTCAGTCAATTCAAGATTAATTATTCTAAAATTTGGCAGTATGTATGAATGAAAGATTTGCGTTATCTAACATGATAATGATAACAAAAAGGAAACAGCTACCTATTTAAGAAGATTTAAAGCCTCTACTTTGTATATACTAATTCTCTTTTTCTTTACTTATTCACTAATGAATTATCTATTCTATGTCTATACGTCAACTTTTTGTGCTTTAACAGAAAGTAATAAATCCTACATCTTTCAAAATTATCTAGTACAAATTTTTGGTTAATGTTAGGGATACGTTGTGTCTTGTTCAGAGACATATTCAGATAAAATTGTCAACTTCTTTATGAAGTTAAAACTGAGTTATTTGTTAAAATTAATTCAGTAGCAACTGTTCAAGGCAGAGTGATTTGCTTAGGTAGTATCTCTTCAGAAATTGAAGTACTTATAGGAACCCATGAAGGAGTTAGCTTCTTATGATTATGAGAAAATTAAATATATAGCTTTCATTTTGAAATAAAATTATTGAAGGTTGTTTCTTGTCAAGCAGTTCTCCATAATACTGTAATGACCATTGCATAATATAAATTAAATAGGTAAAATTTGTCATGCCTTAGAAACTTAATTTTAAAATGTAAGTATTCCATTTGTATTTCTCCATCATAAAATGTCAAGGGGAACAATGGAGTTATAGCCTCATTAAAAGTAGACAAAATCTTAAGTATCTTTCTTTATTCTTCTCTTCCCTTAGATCTAGATTAATCTAAACTCACTGATAAATACCCAATTTGCTTTTAAAGAATAATATATATAATGATAATAAGCTAACTTTACATTGATTTGGAGTTATGATTAAAACAAATATCTTTTTAAAAATTAAATTTGTTCTTGTTTAATAATGGGACTAAAAAAATATAGGCTTTGTGGGGTTAGGAGAATTGCTTCTATATTTATTTAAAATATCAATGCTGAGAAAATGTTAGTGAAGTGTTTTGTGGCTGAATTTCCACAAATTGTTTTATAGTTGATATTTTGTTTTCTTACTATGATAGATCCACAATGAAATTTTGGTATCAAGCATGGATGCTTCTAGACAACTAATGTTAAATGAAGAACAGCTGGAAGATATGAGACAGGAACTTGTGCGACAGTACCAAGAACATCAGCAGGCAACAGAACTGTTGAGGCAGGCACACATGCGCCAGTTGGAGAGTCAGCGAGAAGACCAAGAGCAGCTACAAGAAGAGATTAAGAGACTGAATAGACAGTTAGCCCAGGTATGGGACTCAGAGTCCTTTTCCCTGGTTAAGATAGCAGTACTCTATTTTTTTTTAAGTCAAAATTATTGCCAAGATATGAATAAACGGAAATATTTAACATCAGGTACAGAGCTCACCAGCACAGCAGCCCTAGATGTTGTTAGGGACATCTAACTCAACCTTGAAGTGCATTGTCTCTCTACCGTTTAATTTTCTGCCTTTTCAGGCACTGGAAAAGTGGCTACAAGGTTGTTTGGGTTTTTTTTAATCATTCCACTGACCATACATGGTAAAAGCACTTTGGTGGTTTTGGAAATTTTTTGTGTGTGCTGAGGTGCAGTTGATAATCAGTTTTCCCATACTCATAGTTTTGTGAGTCCACCAATTAGCATCTCCAAGGTTTACCTTTATCTATCTTTAATCTATCTCTTTTTAATCACGAATGAAAATCTGAAATAGTATGTTTCTGGAATTTTTTCCAGGGAAACATCTCTTCTTGATTTGAGAAATAACATTCTTATCCCTTCCCTGACTCTTTGGTATTTGGAAGCTGGATTCTAATCAGTTGCTGTATACAATGTACTCACAAAATTATTATGGAAAAGCAAGAAATATTTATGTAGAAGTTCCTCAAAAAACAAGCTCAATTTATTTTGAAAACAAACTAAAAGAAGAAATAATAGAGAATTCTTGAAATACATTCATTCGAATATAATAGGAAAATTGGGAGTTGAACATAACATTTCAAAAATTAATTTTGCTTTTCATCACATTTTGTGAATTTAAACTTCTGAATTTTCAGTGCAAAATTGACATAAAAATAATATTAATTGAACTGTACAAATTCCTGAATATTTAGGCCTAATTCGCTTTTTTTTTAAGTTTTGAATTTTGCATTGAACTGCTTTTAACCCTTAATCATGGGGTGTGAATCTTGCTTTGAACTGCTTTTAACCCTTAATCATGGGGTGTGAATCAGGTAGAACTGGGGCCTATTGGTGCCAGGGGGTTAAAAGGAATTTGCTTAATATTTCTGCTTTTTTCTTCTATCGCAAACAATATTCTCTCATGACCTTTTTTCTTATTTAGAGATCCTCAATAGATAATGAAAACCTGGTTTCAGAGAGAGAGAGGGTGCTTTTAGAGGAGCTGGAAGCACTAAAGCAGCTGTCTCTAGCTGGAAGAGAGAAGCTGTGTTGTGAGCTGCGCAGCAGCAGTACGCAAACACAGGTAGTATGGACTCTGGCCCACTAGGAACAGTGGATCAACAATGTACTAGGATTTGTTTGTCTTTGTTGGTGGTGTGAGATGTGTTTTTTATAGGTATTGAGCTTAATGCATGTATGATTGTTTATATGTAAGGTAGGTGGATCAAGATGCCTTATATTCTATTTAAAGTGATTTGAATCTGACATTGCTAAGCAGCAACTACTGTTCACAAAGGAGCAGCCTAACAAACTTTATTGTTGTACTATAGCATACAATAGCTTAAACTCATGAAGTTTTTTCTTCTGTGTACTAGACTGTTTTATCTTTTTTGATAATGGTAATCTCTTGATAAAATATAGTTAAATATTATTTCAAACAGTATCTGTTGGGTACACAAAGGTTTCTGTCTCACCTTATAATACAGACTTGCTATTTCCAAGATGACAGGTTTTCTTTCTGTTTTAACCTCTCTACCTTTACACAAAATTAAACAGAATGGACATGAAAACCAAGGGGAAATTGAGGAACAGACCTTTAAAGAAAAGGAATTGGATAAAAAACCTGAAGATGTGCCTCCTGATATTCTGTCTAATGAAAGGTATACAAAATATGTATTTTCAGTAAATGAATTAAAATAGTTGTTTCAATATTACAAACTTAATTTGTCTTTAATATTTATCTTATACATTTATTTGTATGTTATACTCTACATGTAAATAATTACCCATTTCTAATCATTAAAAAGACAAAAAAATCTTTATATAAAGTAATTTTTGATCAGATATGGTAATATACTTAACTCAGTAAATTGCTTAGTTATTGAGCCTTTCTTGATTATTTCTGTTCATATGCCATTTATCCTGAAAAACACAATTATGCTTGTGAGTTTATTTCTTTACTGTGTGAACATGCATTCAATGTAAGCCACCCCTGGTTTGTTTATGATGAGGAAAAAGTTAAAGGTCATAATTTACATTTAGCTGCTTTCATGCATTTACTGCATAACAGATGAGAACTTTTAATCCATATCCCACTTTTATAGAGTAATAAATAAATGATCCGATGTTAACAAAACTTGCCCCCACTTTGATTTTGTAGAGGTTAATATAAAAGTATAAAATAGTAAATGGGGGGAGTTACCCCACATTAATATTAAGGACTTTAAGCACAATATTTAAAACTTTGTTTTGTTAAAATGAAAATAATTTCTTTAATTTTAAATTAAAACTACTATCTACTAACTTAATTTCCTCCTTTTCCAATTTCTGTGACTGTCAACCCTCTGTGTCCTAACCTCCTTCCTCAGCTTGCATGGAGGAATTTGGCCACTAAGATTTTGGCTTCCCCATTGGATCATCAGTATGGAGCACAGTCAGTATGGAACTCAAACAAGAAAGACAGTGTATGAAAACTAGAGTCACCATGCAATATAAAATAAACAAAATGTTTATTTTATATTATATATCTCTAATTGGTATATTTTTTAAATTATGCAGTGTTTAATTTTTAGGAATTTTTGGTAGTGAATGCTGATAAATAAGTATTCATATTTATTTCTTTTTACCATCATATTAATTTTAATCATTTCTCTCTGTAGAAATATTTTCAAATTATTCTAGTCCTGGGGTGTTTGGGCTTGAACAAAACCCCAGAGAAAGAAATAAAATCCTTGATTTAGTTCCTACTAACTAAATTATTTAGAGTTTTTATTTTTAATACCCTTGCTCATGTAAGCAGAGAACTTGATCTAGGTGCAAAAATAGAACTGTCTCTTTCACTGACAAATACTGAAGGAAAACTTCTCCATGTATTACCTTGTCTTAAAATAGTTATGTCATGTGCCTGTGAAAACAGATATCCTTTAACCTGATTTTGGTGATCTACATGATATGAAGTTGAGAAAGAAAACTCTTAAGACAGAGGACCTTTACCATGAAAGTCTCTTATTTTGTCTACGTGTATTAAATGCAAAGTTTGCCACTGGTACCTTTGTTGAATTAAGCTATTAGGATAAGAAGTTATTCAGTTATTCAGAAGACTAATCAAATAATCTTCTGGATCACCATTTATGGAAGTGTATTTCTTGGCATGGGAAGATGTTTGTGTTAAGCCAAAAAGCTTACAAAAACTCTGTGTCCAGGGTATTGTCATTTTTGTTTTTTAAAATGTATATATTTATGGTGGGGGGAGGGAAGTCTAGTAGAGTAGGCATTAAAATGCTAACAGTGATTATCTATGCTGAGATATTCTAGAGGGTGATTGGCAGTATTTTCTAATTTTTTAAAAATAAAAATGTATGACTTTAAAAAAAGATGCATTATTCTATTTGTTTGAAAATAGCTTCTTTCTATCGGCTGAAATGAGTGTGGTGTATGTAACTTGAGAAACTTCTGTCTCTGGAGCAGATATAATAAAAATGGCCTATAATATTTCCTTTGGTGTTGGGCAGACAGTGAAAGGGCACAACATACCTTTTAAAAAACAGATCTCTGCCTATTTTGTTATTTAGTCATCTAGATAATCACCATTAAATTATAGAAATACTAAGTTTTTTCTGATGGAATTTTAAAATTATTTCTGAAAATAATATTGTTTGACACAAACAAAGATTAAATGTAAAGCATATATGAGTAACCATGAATGGTATTACTAGCTCAATACTATATGCTTGAGTTCTACCACACTTTCAAACTCAACTTTTGCACCACCTTAAAATTTTCTTCTATTCTGGAAATTCTACTAGCTTAAAACTTTAGTTATTTGATGTCTTTCAGATCAGTAAAATGCTGCATTTTTAGCATGTTATAATTCACTGACCAAAATTTTCAGAAGAAAATAAATTATGTAATATAACTCTAAAATAAGTCAAGAACAAAAAACACTTAAGTGCTATTGCATATTATTTTAATAGAGAGGATCATATATTTTTCAAGTCAAATATTTTGTAGTGCATATTTGGGGAACGTAAGCAAAATACTTGCTTTACAAAGATGAAACTTTTTAATACATGTTTCTTTACCTATTTAGGTATGCACTCCAGAAATCTAATAACAAACTTCTGAAGATACTCTTGGAAGTTGTAAAGACAACAGCAGCTGTTGAAGAAACAATTGGTCGCCATGTCCTTGGTATTCTAGATAGATCTAGTAAAGGCCAGTCATATGCCAGCCTTATTTGGAGGTCAGAAGCAGAGGCACCTGTAAAGTCATGTGTCCATGAGGAACACACAGGAGGTACTAGTTTTATATACTCTTGAGACTGTTATCATTATCTTAAATAAATTTTGCTGAGTTCAAGGCACTCTGCTTTGTGTTGAAAATATAGAAGAGTATATGAAAGTATTTCCTAACAAAAAGACCTCCAAACACAAGTATGTTAAAGCCACTCTTTTCAAAACACTGTTATTAGATAATATTTGCAAGTGGGTATCTTATAGTTGTCATTTTACACATAACTTAGGGACACTACTATGCTGTTTAAACCAGAGGCTATTTAATTTCTCTACCAACAAAAGAAAAATTCCATATCACCTTTCAGGACTCTACCAATATCCATGAAGTATGGGCAACGTCCTGAAAACCACGCTATAAATTGAGGAAAGGTTAGAAATAAAGGGCCTTTAAAGAGTCAGGCATCATTTTCACATACCTGTTGAGATAGAAGAAAATCTTTATAAAAAACTCAAGGTTTGATCTTAACTATCTCCTGCTAGGTCCTTTCTTCCTTCTGTAAAAGTGGTTTGAAATATGACAGAATGTGTGGAAACAAGAAATTAGGTCCTGATGTGACACAGCCTCTTCCTAACTCTTGTCTTCTTCCAGCTGTGTGGGCTAAGGCTCTTTGAATTTCTTGCTTTCACATTGCTGACCTCCAGTCTTGTTTTTTCAATTCCTTGTTCCTTGTTGGAGAGGGAATCAGGAATTAAAAGGGGAGAAGTTTTTTGTTACATGGAAAAAGATAGGGTCTGGAATCTTGGATCAGAAGATAAAGCCCACACTTTACTGCCGTTCTGCATCTAAGCACTTCTCCTCAGTTAGATCTTCTAAAAATGCCAGTGTATGCAGTTTTTGAGAATATTCTGTTGGCTAAATTTCATGTGTAAAAATAAGGAGAAATTGTCCCACTTAATGAAGGTGTGCCTAATTATAAGTTGGCCAGTAGCATGTTTCTAAGTGTAGAGAAAATCTTGATTTGGAATCTTAAGTAAAATTGATTTAAGAACACCTCAGTTAAGTTCAAAAATAATTTTAAAAACTGTCTGTAGTAAAATAAGAGTTAAATAAGAGTTACTGTATTTTTAAACTTCCTTTCAAATTTATCCTTTTCAAACTTTGTAGGAGTATTTTTCAAATTAACTTCACTCGATTAAGCTAGTCAAGGGCTGTTTTACTTCTGCATGTGAACCTTGATGTGTAGAAAAGAACTAGGTAATATTTTCTTGGTCTCATTGTAAAAGTGTTCATCAAATTGTGGTTTTCTAAAAAGTATTTCATAAACTAGTTTCTCTTAACCATCTTGGGGTGAGGGGGATTTTGCTGTTCTACTGGTAAGACCTACACCATATTCAAAAGACTCCCTGAGAGATGTTCTGTAGATTACAGAAATATTTCGTGCTTTTTTTCTTAGCAGTTCTCTTAGACATTTCTCAAAGTGGTTGCTGTAGCGCTCAGCAACATTTTAACACACATTTTGAAAGAACACACACGACTTCCAGAGCAGTGTTCCCATAGTTGTAAAAAGGAATGAATTGGTAATGTAACTCAAACACAGAGCATTATGTTACTTTTCCATTAGAAAGCAGGCCTAAAAGTACCTGTGATCTATTAGCTTCCTCGCTTGCATGGTTATATCTAAATCTTCCAATATAGATTAAATGTCTGTGTTCTATTTTAAGATATCTAATAGTAGTTTTTCATTTATAAACAGTTTTATCAGTTCAATTCTACAAACATTTATTGAGCAATTTTTCTATGCTCTTTGCTTTACAGTCTAGTGAAGGAGGAGGTACTGAGGTTCCATTCCAAGGCAAGATAAAATCATAGTATTTAATATTTTATGTAAAAGCACTATATATTTGAATCACATAAGCCTTTAAAATATTTAATATTTTAAATATTAACTGATACTGGAAGAATAATGTGAATATGCAAGATAAAAAATTAAATTCACAGTATATAGAATATTATAGCAGAGATAAGAATTTTGCTGGTGTTAGTGTCATTGATTATAATGTGCACTTTCCATTTAATCACTCAGGTTTTATGTTTTTGTGTTTGGTAATGATGTGCTTGTCTTACTAATAAAATTAGGATGACAACTAATGTCATTTAGGGATACTAATAAGATCGATTTTGCATCTTGAAGGAAATTGAATTAATAGAATTTATAATTTAAAACTGAATTTTCTGATAAGGTTTAAAAATGCTGGCTTTAAAATATTGGCACTTCCATCTGTAAGAATTTTTTCTGATGTTTCTCATATCTTTGATGGAAGCATTATAAAAACTAAAATGAACTTTTGAAATATTTCTTTTATGTTTTATTTAATGTAATAGAAAAAGTTCAGTCTTAAACTGATTGTGAAGCAACTTTGCTTTTCATTTTTTGTATATGACAGTGTTCTAAGTGGTAGCACTTGTGATCTATTATCAACCTTCAGGTCTGAACTTGTTTAGATTTTAAACATGTATGGACTTGTTAACTCTCTAAAAAAATAAATAATTGATTTGCTGATGTTTGTTTCCATGTAAGAGTAACCTAGTTTGTGAACTTGAAGGGACATTTTGAGCCAGGTGAATATTAAAGTAGTTCATAAAAATGAGTTCCCCCAGGATGTGTTGAATTTCCTTTAGGCCTGGACTGTGATGGTTCAGTAGTTGAATGCTTTTTTCTCCCTTAGGAAGCCAGGGACTGAATTTCATTTGCGGCAGCTTCCTTTTGAAGCAGTGTGATGTTACAGAAAAAAACACTGTATTAGTAATCAGAAGGCCCTTGATTCTTGTTCTAGTTTTCTGTGACCTTAGGCAAATCTCTTAGTCTCCCAAGACTTTGGTTCAGTTTACTCATCTGTCAAGTGCAAGAGTCAGAGTAGAGCCAGTGGTTTGCAGTTAGAGCCTCAGAGATCTTCAGAAGACCACTGGGGCAAGGGAATGCTTGAGCGTATCACCCACCCTGCTTAAACTGAGAAGCTTATTGTTTTCTGTATAGAATGAACATGGTATAGTAAGTGAAGTAAACTACTAAAGAACTATTTAATAACTATCATCTACTGTGTTTAAGACACATCTATCTGAGTGTTTTGCCAATGTGAAATCATAATTCTATTTGCCAGTCTGGCCATTCTGAAATTTCTGTTTGTTGGCATTTTATGAACTTGCCCTGCTAATTTATATTTTTCTATGATCCCTCCCCTGAAGATAATACAGTGTAAGACTGATGTCTTTCTCATTCCTTTATTTCACTGGAATAAACAAAATGTTCTGTTTCTTCATTGGAACATATTCAGATTATTTGTTTGTTTATATTTCCAAAATGTTATTAATAAAATGCATTAAGTTTGTTAAATATTCATCTTTTCTAGGTACTTTAATATCTTTTTTTCATTAGCCTTTTAAAAAAATTGTCATTTAATGGCTTTTTATAAGCAGTTTTCATTTTATATGTCCTTTGTATTTTGTGCTTAAGATTTGCCCCCACGTAATTTACAGTATCTTCAGTTGTTTTCCTCACCATCAATTCCTTGTCTGTATCCCAAAACATGCTGTTATTTTCATATTACCAAAAAAAAGTTCATTGGTTTTTCTCAACTTTGCTCACCCTCAAGGGTAAACCTCAACAAATTTGCTGAAAGATCAGACCAACTCCTTCCACCAGCTTTGGTTTCTGTTCCCACAGTACCAAAACTGCTTTCTCTAAGGCAGCAGTGACCTCCCAGTTGTCAAGTCCATTAGCATCTTCACAGTCTTTGTTCTCCTTGACTTTCTAGACAAATAATATTGTAGTCTCTACCTTTCTGAAATGTTCACTTCCTGTCTCTGGGAACATTTCTCTCCTGTCTTTCTTTCTCTGACTTTTTTACACAGGTTCTTTTGTTAGTTTGTTATATACAGAGTCTCTTTTTCTCACTAAATATTCCCCCTAAAATGAATGTATCCACTTCCAAGGTCGTGACTCTCACCTTTCTACAAATGACTCCTAAGTCTCTGTGGACCCAAATTTCCAAAAGTTGACTCATTTCCTCCACATAACCCATTAACACTTCAGACTGATAATTTTTAATGCCTACTCTATATACTTTCTCCTGATTTCTTAGTATTTCTATTAATATCTCTTCTATTATCTAAGAATTATCTCATCTGGAAACCCAGTCATCTTTTACTACTTTTCTTTCTCCTTTGTCTTATATATTCAGTCTTCTCCAACCTAGCTAGTATCTTCTTCTCCAGCCCTTCCTCTGCATTGCTACCATTTTGCTTCCTGAAATATAAATTTGATAGTACCCTCTTGCTCAAAAAATTATTTACTTCCCCGTTATTTATAGCAAAACTCCAAAGGTTCCTATAAAGTTTAAGACTATTCACAACTTACCTTAAAAAAAAAAGACTATTCACAACTTGGATCCAGCCTACCTTCCAGCTACCTTCTTTCAGCTCTCTCCCACCTCATCCTTACTTCTGTACATACTTTCATCCCATAAGTCCTTGACTTCCCATCATATCAGACTATTGTCTTTCCTCAAATTCCTCAAATTCTCTGTATGTATTAGAAAGAACATATCACTAGAATGCATTTGATTCCTCAGAAAAATGCTATATAATCAGATATTTTTCATACTTTTAAATACCAGTTATAAACTTAGTATTTCTTGCTTCTATAGCTTCATCAAAAATATTTTATTTTCCAGACTATGTTAATTTTATTTAGTAACTTGTAATATACATTGTACTGTACTTTATCTGAACTCGTTTTGGATTCCAAGATCGTTTTGAACTCATGAGCATTTGTAAAATGTTAATCCCTATTACCAAGACACTCACTTTTGAATACATGGAGTAATATAAGTAAATACCAATCTAGTTGTCAGTTTTTGGATTTTGAGAATAAAAATATAAAGTGAAAGTTGATTAGCTGTCACACTAAGAATTAGGTAAGCCTCTGTAGTGAACATTCAAGATCATTTCCTAGAATGAAGTTTTGGATTCTTCAGGGACTGATTGTACAAAGGAGGTGCTTAGTGAATAATGAATTGTGCTGAATTCAGATCCTATATCTGAAACAGCATCTGATATTGTTACTACATGAGATTGGAAGAACTTTATATGTTCTTTACTTTAGTGTAAACATTTTCATGTTTAAATGTTTCAGTAAACATCTAAAGTTTAAAACTTTGAAGTTACTTTATTTTTATTTTTATTGTATCTTATTTAATTAATTTATTTTTATTTTGGTATCATTAATATACAATTACATGAGCGACATTGTGATTACTAGACTCCCCCCATTATCAAGTCCCCACCACATACCCCATTACAGTCACTGTCTATCAGCATAGTAAGACGTGTAGAATCACTACCTGTCTTCTCTGTGCTATACTGCCTTCCCCGTGCGCCCCCCTGCTACATTATGTGTGCTAATCTTAATGCCCCTTATACCCTTTCTCCCTCCCATCCTGCCCACCTCCCCAGTCCCTTTCCCTTTGGCAACTGTTAGTCCATTCTTGGGTTCTGTGAGTCTGCTGTGTTTTGTTCCTTCAGTTTTTGCTTTGTTCTTAAGCGCCACAGATGAGTGAAATCATTTGGTACTTGTCTTTCTCCGCCTGGCTTATTTCACTGAGCATAATACCCTCTAGCTCCATTCATGTTGTTGCAAATGGTAGGATTTGTTTTCTTCTTATGGCTGAATAATATTCCATTGTGTATATGTACCACATCTTCTTTGTCTATTCATCTACTGATGGACACTTAGGTTGCTTCCATTTCTTGGCTATTGTAAATAGTGCTGCGAAAACATAGGGGTACATATGTCTTTTTCAAACTGGGCTGCTGCAGTCTTAGGGTAAATTCCTAGGAGTGGAATTCCTGGGTCAAATGGTATTTCTATTTTTAGCTTTTTGAGGAACCTCCATACTGCTTTCCACAATGGTTGAACTAGTTTACATTCCCACCAGCAGTGTAGGAGGGTTCCCCTTTCTCTGCATCCTCACCAGCATTTGTTATCCTATTCTTTTCTATGTTGGCCAACCTAACTGGTATGAGGTGATATCTCATTGTGGTTTTAATTTGCATTTCCCTGATAATTAGCGATGTGGAACATCTTTTCATGTGTCTGTTTGCCATCTGAATTTCTTCTTAGGAAAATTGTCTGTTCATATACTCTGTCCGTTTTTTAATAGGGTTATTTGCTTTTTGGGTATTGAGACGTATGAATTCTTTATATATTTTGGAAGTTAACCCCTTGTCAGAATACAAATATATTCTCCCATACTGTAGGATGCCTTTTTGTTCTGCTGATAGTGTCCTTTGCTGTACAGAAGTTTTTTTAGCATGATGTAGTCCCATTTGTTCATTTTTTATTTTGTTTCCCTTGCCCGAGGAGATGTGTTCAGGAAAAAGTTGCTCATTTTTATATTAAAGAGATTTTTGCCTATGTTTTCTTCTAAGAGTTTTATGGTTTCATGACTTACACTCAGGTCTTTGATACATTTTGAGTTTACTTTTGTGTATGGGGTTAGACAATAATCCGGTTTAATTCTTTTGCATATAGCTGTCCAGTTTTGCCAACACCAGCTGTTGAAGAGGCTCTCATCTCCCCATTGTATATCCATGGCTCCTTTATCGTATATTAAAACTTTGAAGTTACTTTAGCAAGACATTTTCATAATAGCTCTTATTCTCCTGGGTGACTATACATACTGGATATTTATTCCAAGTACTTTGGAAATTAAAGTTTCCTTTGCTTTTAATTTGTTAACTTTGTACAGTTACTGATAAGAAATATGTACTACATATAACTAAAGAATAGGTCATTCCTCTTGAGGAAGTTTCATGTTGGCAAGTAGCATGCTACCACGGGTGAGTACTGTTTTCCATGGCGTAGTGAATATCCTGTACTTTCATTTTAGTTTAGAGAAAACTGTTCCAAAGCTCATCTTCTGCTCATACAAACTCAGTTTTCTTTACATAAGAAATTAGTATAGTGTAGATGCACAAATCATATTTAAATTAGAGTTGCTCATGAGTCCAGCCACTTCCTAGTATACCTCTTAAAAAGGTAGCAAACTGCAAAATAATCAAAATTAATGATCTCTTAATTCCTTTTACTGTCTAGCAGGAGCAGATCATGCTGCCCAGCTAGTTCTCAGAAATCAGAGGGTCTGCTCCAGACAAAGTCAAGCACTTCTATCCTTCCATACACCTAGAACATCCCACTGCAAAATGTTTTTCTTTTCATGTCGTTCTGTATGTATTTGTTTTCTCATTAACATTGTATGTAAAGTCCTTAAGGATAGGAACCAGATCTTGCCACCTATGTGTTCTCAGTACTTAGTAGACCCTACGTGGTGGGCACTTAGTAAATATCTATTGAAGGTATTTTAAAGGTTTTTATCAAAGAAAAAATACTAAATAACTCAAGTATCAATTTCTGCAAAACCCTATTAGCATAGAATTAGCCTTCTCAATCTATACCTGCTTGGTTAGCAAATAATATTACATTCAGTATTTGCCTATTTGTTTTGTAGCAGTGTTGTTACTAAAAAACTTTGTAGTTCCAGTGATTTCAAGTTTTAAATGGATTTTATTTGTAACCTTTTTTCTTACTGTAGTTAGGTATTATAATTGATTTATGCTTTAAAATACTGTTATTCTAATTACAGATGAGTCTATACCCTCTTATTCTGGAAGTGACATGCCAAGAAATGATAGTAGCATGTGGCCAAAAGTACCTGAGGAAGGAACAGATCTGTCAAAACGGCTTATAAGGAGTGGTTTTGCTGGAACTGAAATAGACCCTGAAAATGAAGAATTTATGCTGAATATTAGCTGTCGACTACAAGCAGCAGTTGAAAAACTCCTAGAAGCCATAAGTGAAACTAGTAGTCAGGTAACCTTCTTATGTTGCTAATATGTATTGAATTTGAAGTAGGTTTTCTTTTAAGCCAGGAAATGTTTCTCTCTGCTGTCTTGCACAAGTTTTATTAGGCTCCCATTTAATAAGTGGTTGTTTTGTGCCAACCAGTACTCATCTTTTCAGGTGGTAAGGGTTAAAGTAACATGCTGCTGAACTCTTCAAATTCTAAAATTCATTGTTGTTTTAATTTTCAGATTTCCTAGACTTGTACACACTGCTTTTTTTTGATACCAAAAGAGATTTAGCTTCATCATTGTATGAAGTATTCCATTATAATACATATTCCTTATGTGAAGGAGTGGTATCAGGAATCTCTAATCTCTAAAACAAACCGTACTTTGTAGTATGTCATAACACACTATTATTATAATATAACAAATCAAACCTATAATTCCTTTATATGACTTTTACATCCTTTTTACAAGCATGAATAGATTACCTCACTTTACTAATAACTATCTCTTGGTAGGAAATTAAAGTGAGAGATAGTTTCTACATTAAAGTACTATTTTTAGAGAAATCTTAAAGAGATATAACCATTGTATTTATAAGCTAAGTTGTAATTTTTTCTGTCTATAAAGTTTTTATACAGTGCATGATAATTGTCTCTTAAGTTACTGTGCAGAATTTTAAAAATTATTTGCTGCTTTAAAATGAAGAAAATTCACTTTAAAAAAAATGTTTCATTCAAAACAACTGTAGAATCATGGCTTTCACATTAATCAAATGAGTGTGTCATTGTCATCAGTTACAGGGCCAGAATTATTAGTTTCATTGATATCCTTATGTAGAGTATCCTAGATCTATGTGTATTTCAAACAGAAGTTGAGAAATTGAAAGAGTGTCTTTGACATCTTGTTATTTCTGGTGTCTGCTTCCCTTGCTGCTACTTTTTTTCTCTAAGAAATTAATCTCTATAGTATGTTTCTGCAGTAGCAATGACTATTGGATTGGGCAAATTTGATAAATATTGCCCTGTATTTTAGGTTTTAAAGCCAGATTCATTCACTTTTAGGTTAGTTAATGGTTATAGAGCATTTCTTGAGTCATTTCTTGGTTAGGGACCCTTGAAATAATTTGTTAATCACCTACTGTTTGAGTAACTTATTAATAATCAATCCATTATTCTTTTTATTTTTTCCCTCTTGATAATTTGCTCTTGGCATTTAACAAACAAGGCATAAGCAAAACAACATATGTTTCCAGTTAAATATTTGTCCTCGGAATAGGCCTCAGATATGGCACTTAATCAGAGTGTTCTCCAGGTTCATTCTTTGTTGGGAGATGGTCTAAATTCTCTTCTGTAACAAAGTAAGGGCTTTAAGAGCAAAAGAATCTTGAAGTTACCACACATTGTAGTGAGAATTCACTAATTGGCCAAGGGAATATCCGTAATATATCATAATATATCTACTGGTAAACTTCTGGATTGACCTTGATTGGCCAAACTAAGGTATTCATATGCAGTTAAGTAAGTCTCAAAAATGTTTCCATAAATAAATTCTGAATATGTAATATGATACAGAATTACATAACAGAAGAAATTGCTATCTTCAGGCAATTCTTATATTTCTAAAGCTTTCTTTCACATCAGTACAGAATAAGTGAAAAGCTTTTGCTTCAGTAACTCAGAAATTTCCTCAAGCATCACAGAGAACTAAAGAAGTGTAGTATTTTCTGAGAACTCAAATCTTTGTGTATTTACTATGAGAAAGGATGACTGCTCATACAATGGTAGTGGTCCCATCTTTCACTGAAGCTACAAGGAGTTATTTTTCATTGTCAACATCTTAAGTGCTAGTAAGGGAATGACACCAATAAAAACTAACTTCATTTCTGTTATTAATTTAAGAAGACATTAAATTACACTCTTGGATCAAATACTTTTAATGTTTACTCTATTTTTCTTTAGCCTCGGGCTCAGTAGAGTTTAACTTAAGCTCAAACAGTGGAATTGTGAACGTTGCATAATGTGAAATTC
This sequence comes from Smutsia gigantea, assembly GCA_032199065.1. Classification (NCBI taxonomy): domain Eukaryota; kingdom Metazoa; phylum Chordata; class Mammalia; order Pholidota; family Manidae; genus Smutsia; species Smutsia gigantea. Next base: position 140,842 of record JAVSCE010015645.1, on the reverse strand, counting down.
CACAGTTACTCTAATAAAATACATATTTTAAGATTAACTATTAAAGTCTTTACTTTTCTAATTAACTTTGGACTGGCTTTCTCTTAGAGTGCATATGTATAAAGCTTGAAAGCATATGTATTGTAATTAACCCTTTTAGTTTATGGAAGTTGCATATTATAGATGATTCTATACTGAATTTCTCCATGATCCTGCTTTTTTTTTTAGTGTCATTAGTATTTAATATTTATGATTTGTATTCTATACCATGAAAACAACTGATAATGCTTCTTTTCCTTCTCGACTAATATTAAATACTTTTGACCTGGTTCTTGAGCACTGTTAATACTGTTGCTACTACCTGATATGACTGTAAATTATGGGCAGTCGTGTTAGTATAGTATACTGTTTGTCTTATGACAAACAGCATAGTAAATGGTAGATAAATCAGAAATGATCAGTGGTTTGACGTGTTCTAATAGGCTACTAAAGGGAAACTTCCCCCATAAGTCATTAATATTGTCAACAGGCAAATGTGTGGGATTCACCTGAAACACTCAGTCTAGTTCCCTAGGCCAAGATCACAGCTGCTCACATCCACTTATGTGACTACGTAGTGAGGCATACTAAGAACCTGACGATGGCCTTTTCCAGATTATCTCAATTTGTGAAATGCTAATGCAGCAGTATGCTATTTAGGTTTTACTCTATTGGTTAAGTTTAAATATTACTGAACAGATCACAAAAACTTTGTCCAGAGCAGTAAGTAGCTCTTAAAATTCAGTCTCTACACCAGCAACATAACATCACTGAGGATTTGTTCTAATGTAATTTCTCAGACCTCACTCCAGACCTATGGAAAGATGGAGTCAAGCAACCTGTGTTTTAATGAGTTCTTTAGATGATTCTGGTGCAAACTAAAGTTTGAGAACCAGTGATCTAGAGATTGTTAGTATAATATTCACATTTTCCTAGCTGAATAGTGTGAACTATTAAAGTGTTCTACTAATATCCATTATATAAAAGGTTGAAATAGTTGTTATAGATTGTATACATTTGGTATAAAAATCAGGTGTTTCTTAGGTGAATAATTATATTTTTAAGGCAAGGAGAATAGGAGTTATTCAAAACTTTCTTTTAAACTAAATTTAGTTCAGTACTACTCTTCCATGGATAGATGTTTAAAGCCATTGACTTCTTTAGAATATTCTCATTAATAACTAAAATTACTTTGAACCTGATGAGTATTTTAATGGTCCGTTAGATTGATGGAAAATAATATGTAATGAACTTTGTGAAATAATTGGTATTCCATTTTCCTTTTTAATATGTCATTATTTGGTTCTTCATAATGGAGTATTTCTCTTTTACCTTGATGTTTTTCACTTGTTATGAAAAAAGCTAACACAGAGCTGAGAATATCATTGTGTTTGCAGTGACAGAGAAATTCAGGTAAATAGCTCTACACAGCATACCTTGAGACAAAAAAAGAGAGTTGTATCTGGCAGTTTGAGATTGGGTGGGCCTGAGTAAAGCTTATTGGGGTGGGCCTGAGTAAAGCTTATTGGAGGACTTCATGCTTGAGGTGAGTCATTCATTCATCAAATTTGTTAAGCACCTACTGTATAACAATTGTATTCTATATACTGGAGGTACAGCGTTGAACAAAATGGGCAAAGCCCCTGCTCTCACAGAGCTTACAGTTTAATGGTAGAGACCAACAGTAATAAATATTTAGAATGTTGGGTGGCGATATCTTCTGTAAAGAAAAATAAAATAGGGGGAGATAAAGCATGATGGGAAAGGGACATTTTATATAGGAAAGTTGGATATCACTTTCTGATAAAGTGGTATTCAAGTATATTCCTTAAGGAAATATAGGAGACAGCCTCTACTTATACTTCCCTAATATTCATATAGAAGAATGTTTCAGGCAGAGGACAAGCAAGTACGATGGCCATGAGGTGGTTGTGGGCTTGCTCTTTGTGTGGCTGCTAATGTGGTTAGAGCAAGGAGAGTAGAGAAAGTGTGGAAGATAAGGTCACAGCAGTACCTGGGAAACAGATCATATGAATCTTGTGATTTAATTCTTTATGAGATGTGGAATCACTGGGTACAGTTTTTTAACTTTCTATTTTGAAATAATTTTAGACTTATGGAAAAGTTACAAAAATAATACAGAGTTTCCATGTACCTTCAACTCAACTTACCCTAATGTTAACATCTTGCGTAACCATATTATAATTATCAAAATTTAGAAATTAAAACTGGTACAACACTGGTAGTTACACCACCTAAACTACAAATCATTTGGATTTTAGCATTTTCTCCACTAATTTCCCTTTTTTAGATCTGTTCCAAGATTCCACATTGCATTTAGTTGTCATGTTTTCTTCATCTTCTCCAGTCCCTGATAGTTCCTGAGTCTGTCGCTTTTCATGACTGTGACACTTGAAAAGGACTGGCCAGTTATTTTGTAGAATGTCCCTCAATTTGGATTTGTCTGAAATTCTCTCATAATTATTTGAAACTTACTCATTTTTTATAAGAATACCTTTGATAAGAATACACTGATGTGCCCTTTTGTCAGGGTATCATATCAGAGGGCACACGATGTCCATCTGTCTTATCACTGGTGTTGTTAATCTTAATTTGCTCGTGGTATCTAATGGGTTTTATCTTGGGGAAAGTACTTTGAGACTATGCAAATACCTTGTTTCTCCTTGAACTTTTACCCACTAATTTTAGCATCCATCAGTAGATCTTGCATGCACAATAATTACTGTGGTATTGTAATGATTTTCTGTTTTCTTCCTTCTGTCATTTATTAATTGGGATTTTTCCATAAGTGCTGTTTCTTTGTAATATAAATTAGTTACATTTAACTAATGAGGACCATATTAACTAATGGTTGATTTTTCCATAAGTGCTGTTTCTTCCTAAATATAAATTAGTTATATTCAACTAATGAGGCTCCATATGAACTAATGGCTGACTTTTTTTTCCAATGGATTATAATCTAATGGTGTAGTAACTTGTTTTATTCCAGCTTTGGCATTGAGAATTCTCTCAGGCTGGCTTGTGAGCCCCTTCTGAGTGAGCACTACGCAAGGCTCCAGGCACATCTTGTATTTTTCCTGCCCCAGCTCTAGAATCAAACACTTCTCCAAGGAATTTAATTTCTTTTTATTGGAGAATGATATTTAGAAACTAAGATCTGGGTACTAGATGTGCTCATTGTTACTAGGGTGTCATGACTTCTAGGTCCTTTAAGCAGACAGTTTGAAAGTATTTATAGTATATTAACTCTGCATCTGTATATATTTCTGAATCTATCTGTATATATAGTAAAAACAAATTCATACATTACCTCCAATTCTAATCCAGTACCACAGCGTTCATTGTACATTTCCCCCTTTCTTTTGTAACTTTGAGCTCTCATTATCTACATTATTTTTATTTAATTTGTTCAGCCATATACACCCATCAACTAATTTCATATCCTTATATACCCATAATTTCACAATTGCTGACCTATATCCCTGTGAAAAACAAATTTACTATAGAGTACAGTGTTTATGTATAGCACTTTTTGTCTTTAGCCTTACCATATACATTCAGAATACTGTTTTCAAAGTATCTTAGGCTAACTCTTTTCTCCCCATCTCCTGTGATTTTTAAATTCATTTTTATTATAGTTAGAATCATTTGTTACAGTTCTTACTTCATTTTTGGCTTCCCCACATTCTGTTTTTTTAATTTTGCATAGGGTAAATTTCACTGTATGAACAGTTCTTTCGACTGTGATAGAAGCATAGATCTGTATCTACTACCACAAATGTGATACAGAATAGTTCCTTCACCCCACAATTCCCTGGTGCTACTCTTACATAATCTTTTCTACCTCCTGCCCTTGGCATCCACTGGTTGCTTTCCATCCATATAGTTTTGCCTTTTCCAAAGTGTCATAAATGAAATAATACTTTATGTTTTCTTTGGGTCTGGCTTCACTGTCTTAACAAAATGCATGTATGATTCATCTGTGTTCTTATGTGTATTAATAGTTTGTTCCTTTTTATAGCTGAGGAGTATTCCGTTTTATGGATGTACTATAATTTCCCTATCCATTTACTGTTTAGAGGACATATATTTTCCAGCTTTGGAAGTCATTAGAATTTTTGAGTAGCTTATCTAGATTTTTCAAAAGAATCAGTTTGACTGACTTGTTAAAAATAGACTGGGGAGGTGTGTGATCCAGGGCAGAAACATAGAACCCAGTGAGAGAGGTCACTTGCCCAGCTTGCAAGTTAGGTGGTAGAGTTAGAATTTGAACCCAGGCAGTCTGGCTTCAGAGTCCATGCTCTTTAACTGGTACCTTTTCTGCCCTTTGAAAATGAAAGGAGTGAATCACTGTTGATTACTGATGATAAGTCATTAAGTTGCAGTCTGAGGAATGGAGTTTGAAATCTGGAGGGCCATTGGCAAACTTACAAGAAGAATTTTAGTGGAATAATGGAGATGAAAGAGTAATTCAAGAAAAAATGAGAGGAAAAAAGTAAAGACTTAAAAGACAAGTAGAAACTATAGGTAGGTCAGAAAGAAAATTTGTGGCACAAGGCATAGCGTATTGGTGCAGAACAGCATGATATGTGTGAAAGCAGTGAATAGTTTATAAATATTCAGGGTGGAACGTGGGAAACTGATAAAAGCTGAGGGTAGAGGGATAGGCAGTAGGTACATGTCAAAGTTCCTTGAGTAAGTCATGGAATTTTAACTTTTTATTAGAAGATGTGGGGAGTCATTGAAATATTTTTTGTGAGAAAATATCAAATTTGTGATACAGAGAAATTCCTCAGGCAGCAGTGTTTGGGTAGATGGGCAGGAAGATGGTGGGGAGAGCTGCTGAATGTAGAGAAACAGGAGACTCAGAATATTCCAAGTAAAAAGTGATGGAGTTGAAGTTAAGGCAGGAAGGAAATGATTTTAAACTTTGAGGAGTTTGAATTTGATAGAAGTTGGTATGACTGATTGGATGTGGGAGATAAAGAAGAGGGGAGGAAACCAGGCATGAATCCTTGAACTGCCAAGTTGTTGGTGTCTTTCATTTACTGAGATAGGGGGTGCAAAAGATAGGAACAATGAATCCAGTTTTAGGCCATCTGACTTTGAAATGCATAGAGGAGGCATCAAGTAAAGATACTCACTAGAGTCTAGAGTTTGGGGGGAACTAGATTGGAAGACAGTTGAAGACATGGTTGCAAAGTGTACAGAGCTAATTTTTTGTGCTGGTAGAATGCTGACATTTAAAAAAGAATAAAGGTTAGGTAAGTCTACAAAAGAGATTGATAATGAGAGGAGAAAAAATCAAGAGAATAGTGTCACAAAAGCCAGACGAGGAGTGATTTTTGAAATTTCAGATATCCTGGAGAGGTCATGGATGCTGAGCATGTAGTGTCCATTGGCTGTTTCAGTATGGGTGTCATCAGTGACCTTCAGAACAGTTTCATGGAGTTGGTAGAGGAAAAATCAAAGTTCAGCGAGTTGAAGAAAAAGAAACAGCAATTTCATGACACCTAGCTGAGAAAACTGAGAACGGGAAGGTTGTGTTTTAAAAAATTGGATAGTTTCTATTGAGTAGCAATGGAGAAGTCGAAGGTGCAGTTCACGGGATGGGCTTTGTGGAGTCAGGTCTTTGGGGTAGGTGAATGCAGAATACAGGTGGAAGGTGTGGTCTTTGGATCAGAGAGACCTTGCCTCCATTAAGATAAAAGGGAGACATCCTTGCAGGTGATTGTGGGCTTTTGTTTGGTGTTAGGGAAGAGTTACATTGGAAAGGCCCTATAGTCTTAAGTAAATATTGTGAAATATTCAAGGTTCTTTCCTTTTCTCTTTCTTCTGTCTCTCTCTCTCTGTCTTTTTTTATAGTGTGGTTTCAAGTGTTATGCAGTTTTAATAGAAGACACATGCGTAAGCCTTGTAAGTTTTAAGGTTTTGTACTGCTTTACGTTCCATAGGTACATCCTGCTTTAATAAAAGAGCTAGTGAGCATTTTCATTACTAAGTATCAGGGTATCTGCCTAATAGGCTAATTTCATAGTATCTAATATAGGAGTATCTTTATGTCTTTGATTTGACATATGATTTGCCCTATGATATTTCCAAATCCATATAATAATACATTTATTATGATAGATACTACTACTTTGCCCAGGCAGGCTACCCTAAAATCAGACTTACATTCAACCCGTTGCAGTTTCCTGTTGATTGGGGAAAGGTGCTTAAGAGACTATCCTCAAGCCATTAGGGAGGTAATCTTTTAAAAATAATCTTTATTTTGTAGTCCATATGTGACTCTTCAGAAAATTTATCTTTGAGAGTATAATTGCAGTTCTTGATTCTTGGATCAAGTAAAAATAGAAATCAGTCTGTTCTGCAGGAATAGTCTTTCAGCAATTAAAGTTTTCCAGAATCCAGAGGTACTCTTTAGAGCCATAGGATATTATTTACCAAGATAGTCCTGTAGGCCTTGGAAGAAATTAAAGAATAATTTTACTCCCACAGGATGATTTTTATTATAGGCAGCTCTCATGAATTTATCATTTTAAAGAATAATGGAACCTAAGCTACATTTTTCTGTATTTTCTAAAAAGGAGACTTTTTATTGAGAGGATGAAACAGTAGTAGAATTTAAGATTTTGTTTTGTCATTTTTGTGTTTTAAATATAAGTGTAATTAAAGTGTTGCAATGTATTTGGCCATGAGGTGTTGCCCCCAGTGTGCTACTTATAAGCACTGGTCAGGGCTCTGTCAGCACATTGTATCCAGGATTCAGTCCCTCTGTGAAATAAGAGACGTAAGGAAACAAATCGAAATCCAGAAGAGAGCAACAAAAGTATTTTACTATTTGAGGGAAATATTTTGGGGAAAAAAAGGTTAAGTAGCTTGATATTGTATAATTAAAGTAAAAGTACCTAGTTTTGGAAACACAACTCACATTAATAGCCTTCAAATATATATTAAAATCTTGACGATCTGAAACCTGGGGATAATGAGCTAGTCTGGAAAACAAAAGGGTATCCTTCTAAAAATTGAAATAATTCCATTTTAATTGCTTCTAATTGTAGAAAGTTTTGTGCTTTCTAAAATTAAAAAAAAGTAATTTGATTTATTCTAATGGAGAGTTAATCTCTGAGTATCAATTAATATAATATCCCATCAGTAATATACTGTTGTTGGGGGAGCTATTTGCTCCTACCCTAAGGCATATTTACTCTTTTAGTCCCTAATTTTATTCTATTTTCTTTGTGGTTAGTTTTTTAACCTTGACTTATGTTCCTAGCTATAAGGTGGTAAACCTCACTTAAAGACTTTAGTTTTCCATGAATGGAAACAAGTTTTACATACTTTCAAAAATGGAAAAAGTAGACCATAATTTGGATTATTTTAATTCAGGGGCATATTTCTGGACATGAATTAATATAATATGCCATCAGTTAATATGCTGTTGTTATAAGGGATATTTGCCCCATTCAAAATCATCTTAATTTACTGCTTTTTAGAATTTTTATCCTCCCTAGTTTTTTTCTCTTTTCTTTGTAGTTAGTTCTTACCCTGACCTAAATGTTACCGTTTATAAAGGGGTACTTCTAACTTTCAGGGTTTTGTTTTTGCTTCAGGTAAGAGAAATAGGACACCAGATTATCAAAATAAACTACGTTTCAGAGGGAGCTGGGAGGGTATTTTGAGAGGTATATGATAGGCTAAGCATGGGTCCCACCAATTCATAAGCAGCTAGGATATTAATGATTTTGTATCTGCTGAAGCCCCATTAAAGTCAGATTTAGCAGCACCATTGGTAAGATTAGGGGTCTGTCTTGTGCAGATGTTGACATCTTCATGGACTAACTGGAGGGTTCATATAAGAAACCATAAAAAACAGAATTTTGTCTTGCCTAGTCCAGAATTAGAACAGGCAGCTGCCCTTCCCCTTGCCCAAATCATCTGGCTATAGATTCTGGGATTTCTGTAGAAAATATCATTTTCTTTGCCCTAATTATTAGCTATGAAGATTTGAGTGTGGTTTCTCTAAACAATTTTTTGTAGTAAAAGGACTATAAAATGGATTTTTGTTGACATTACCTGCTTGCTTTTAGCATGGATTTTTCCATAGTAGATAAACATTTTGTAGGTTTAGGATATTTAGTTACTGGATAAAGACACCACAAAGAATGCCTTTTCACTTATTTAAAACAACTTTCCCTATTGAAGATCTTTTAATAATAAAAACTTGTTTATCTGTTAAAATCCTGAGTGTCTGGTTTGTTCATGATTGCCAAGGTTTTCTATATGCAATTTGTGTTTTTTTCAGAGTTCATAGAGTGGTAGAATTACCAGCTATCATATACAATGTGTCTTTTTAAAGAGTTTTTTCCTCCCTTAACATGTACTTTTTAAACAATTCAATGTGGAAATAGGTTATAACTGAACTATCTATATTTAGTTCTAGCAACTGCTCAAAAGATACTCTTTCTAAGGAAATAGCAAAAGGAAGTATTAACTTAATTTCCCAGAAGTAATTATGGTTATTTAATTACTTAACTCTAATGGGTCATGTGGACTCAAACCTCCCTTTTTTCACGTTTTTAAATTAAAACAATTTTTTAATGGGATGGAAAAACACTATCTTATCTTAGGAGCATTATAAATTGTCTACATACTCTTTTCAACGATCTGACATGGCACTTGGCCTGTTGGGCAGGCTTCTTTGTGGGCGTATTAGTTCGCATTCCACCTGTCAGTGTACCTACAGGTAAAGACATTAAACCACACCCTCTGTTCTGACCTTTTCCTCAGGGTACACTGACTAGAATCCTTTGGCTCAGCATGAGAGACTATTTGAATAGCTCTGTTCAGAACAGCTTTTGCTTCTGAATTGAGTGAAGCAGCAAGAACAAGGGAAATATATTTCAACTACATTTCTCAAGTCTGCTACTGTGGAGATTTACAACTTGACCTTCCCTGCCAGATTCGACTTGGAAGGCTTACTTATTTCCAGACATGTTTGATACTGAAAGCAGTTTTAATTGCTTAGCCAATTAGATATTTATATTTTCATTCTTCCGTTCTTTAAGGATTTAGTTGATTATTCTAGTTAAAAAGGGATTTGCTTGCTTTTATTTTTGTTCTGTTTTTATAATGGAAACTGATGATCTAGTGTTTTTAGAGTTGTGAGTTTTTTCTTTTGTTCAGTTGTATGAATTGATTTTATAATGTTTTTTTGATAGTGCTGTAAAGAAATTTTCATACTGCTATGGTATATCTTGATAAACTAAAAATAACTTTTTAATGTAGTAGAAAACTGATAAAGCAAGTGAGGAAGATTGGCCGCTGTATTTTCTAGAATGGATTCTTATGGGACCTATTTGGCAACTGTCAAACTCTGTGGTTCATGGTTGGAAGAACAAGATGAAGACATTTATGAGGTTGAATCTCGTGTGCCTTTACCACACCCTTTTCCTCTATGTGAACATTTGGATGAAAATAACTCAGTAATTATTAATACTTCTATTTTTCATTTTATTCATAAAAGAAATGGGCACATATTAAAGCTTATTTCTAAAATTTCACTGCCTACCCCTCCTTATTCAGTAAGTATAAAAATTTTGTTTTTTATACTTCAGTTTATATTTTCAGTTTTTTATATATTTGGTTTCTAGAAACTGTAAAATGAGAAAGGAATTTTAAATATTTTCAGTAAGGGTAAATTGAATAGAGTCTTGTTTTGCTGTTTTGAGTGTTGTTACTCATTGATCCAGGATGTATTAAAGGCTAAATTTGGTCTAACCATAAAAGCCCCAACTTGGCTATGTTTTTAATTGCAGAAAACAGAATGAGATAACATTACACTTCTCCCATGCCAGACAAGCTGTTTAAAATTAAAAAGATCCTGCTTGTCCTTAAGAATCTTGCATTTTATATGTTTATTATGCCAATCCTGAGTAAAAATGGAATGATTATATTTGAGGGAATTGGCATTGCGATACCTAAAACAGCTAAGTGATTTGTCATTGAGCCAACTGGGAAATGTTTGCAATCATATGGTATATTGGCTGTAGTTCCAGACAAAGAAAAAGGAAACCTGGATTCTAATTTTCAGTTTCTTGCTAAACTCTTACAGAACTTATTTTTAATGTGCCTACTGATCTTGTGAGGATTATGTGTTTGTACTTTTTACATAAAATGTAATTTTATAACCATTGTAAGGAAAAGTATTTAGCATAGTATGTTCATTTGACACTTAAATATGTTGTGAATGATTCACTACAAGTTATTCAGCATGGCTTTAAGTATAATATACTAGATAATAATTAACAAGCTAGATGGTTTTCAGAGTAGTTTTGTTACCTCCTCTCTGAAACTTTTATATTAAAGTGACAGAATATTTACTGATGCTTTTATACATTTTTTCTAATGACAATAATCAGAAATAGTTATTATTTTAAATGGAAAGATGAATAATCCCATGAAATGGTATTTCTGGTATAGATCAAACTATTTCATACACAAAACCCAGAATATGTGGTAAGAAAATTTTGACCAAACTTCTGTCTTACTTAATTTCTAGTTCTTTTCTATTTAATCTCATCTTTCCTCTCAAAAAGGATTCCCATCACATTGTAATATATAAGAGTACAAAAATATGGAATCTTTTGTCATGTTCCTCACATAAATTTTAAAATATCCAATTGTTTTGAAATAATTTATGGTATTTAGAGTAAATTATTCAAAATTCTATTTCTCCCTTTGCCCAGAACAGCTGAGAGCTAAGACAACCACAGAAATCCTCAGAGATTACATTTCCTCAGTAGAAAAAAATGATAATGCACCATTACCTATGCTATCATTTGCTCCCTACTCTAAAAATCTGTGATTCTGAATTATGAAATACTGATATTATTCACTTAGTTTTTTTATTGAAGTACAGTTGCCATACAATATTATGTTGGTTTCAAGTGTACAACAGTGATTCAACAATGATACACATTGCACACTTTCTTAAATTATTTTAAAATATTGAATATGAAATTTTTATATATTTAATATTGTTATGTATTAGGTATAGGGATTACATAATGTTAGGAATAAGTCATACCTTACTAGATAAAAGGGGTGGTTTTTTTTTTAAGTATAAAGTATTTAGATGAACATTTGAAGGGAGTCCTTAATAAAACATGGGTTCCATCTGCTATAATAAATGAAACTTGTGTACTAGATTTATTGTATTTGATTCTTTCAGCTTTATTTGTTCTATAAAACTGAAGTTATTTCTTTTGGTTTTGTGGTAAATATTTAAATATACTTTAAGACTGCTTTAGATCTTAATTAAGTAGAATGTAAAAGCAAAGACTTAATTTTCTTATCTAAAACTAGTATTTATTTTGTTGCAAATATTTAGTTGTATTTGTACAGTACAGTAAATTTGAAGAAAAACCACCTCAGATCCTTTTTAGTTAGAATTTGAACTCTTCCAGAAATTTCATATATTTACCAGGCAACCATTTTGTATGTACAGAAAAATACTACATATATGCAGGTAGAAATAGTTGGTACATATTTTAAATATAAGCTGTCACTGTAAATTCAGGAGAGTAGTTGTATATAAGTTAGGTCATACTTTTGGTCATGTTTCTTTATAATAAAAATGTATATTAGTTACCCACATTTAAAGGAAAATACTCTTTTGCCAGTCAATAGTAAAAATATATATAGTTTTATCTCTGTTGAGGTAACAACATATTATCACAGATTTTTAGGAAGTACTTTGTGATTTAAGATCTTTGCTTAATTTTTCATTATGAGTGTTACATGTGTATTGATATTATTTTCAAGTAATAGGTGGTAAATGATATTTAAAACATCCTAGTAAAGGAACAATTGCATACTAAATATTTTGGAAATTGATTAGAGAGACCATAGAAAACCTTATTTAGTAACTAAAATCTATGGGCTATGGTAAATACCACTCACATTCAAGAGCAGAAATCTTTAAGAGTAAAATATTCTTAAATATTATCATAATTTTACAATATATTGATACTGACTGTAAATTGGAATCCATTACATATTTTAAGCTTAAAACATGGTGGTAATGACTTTCTAACATACTAAGTTGTACATATATAAATTTACAAATTCTTTCATCATTGTTATGAGCCTGTTATTAATGTATCTCATCATTACTTAAAGAAAAATTTTTAATAGTGTTAATGATCTAGGACTAAGTACTAGAAACATTTGAGCTCAATTTTTTCCCCTGTAGGTGTTTCAGTAAGAACAGGTAAGTAGGTGCTAGCAGTCAGCCTAGAAAACTAAGGGAGACACAGTGCTTTTCTGCAATTTCATACAGCTGCAACAGTCAATGTTTTTTTGAGAACTTTAGCCTTGAGTCTGTATTTGTCATCTTAAAAATTGTTTAAGAATATAGTCAGTATGCGCCAATGATAGCATTTTAGGGAGGCTGTGTTTATGGGTAGTGCTCTGTGTTCTAAGGTTTTGAATATAAACTGAATAATACAGTCTTATAGGTGTTTCAGAAATAGACAGGAATACAAAGCTTTTGGTTAAAATGTGGGTCATAAATATAAGTTCATTTTGTTTTGCCACTCTGATTCTGCTCATTGGTGCCATTGTATTAATCTTATTAGTTCCCCACAGTGTACAACAGGAGTCACGATCCATAAGTGTTAAATATAAAAGAAATAAAATTTATCATAGAGCACATAATTACATAAAATTAGCAAATACAAAAGGAGCTTATATATTACTAACTTTACGTCTCTCTTTAAATGTTATAAAACTGATCTAGTGATGTAATGTGGTTTATTTCCAGAGAATTATTTTGTTGTTGCTCAATAAAACTAGAATACATCTCTTCACAGCTGATCTGATTATGTACTGTTTTATCCCACCTTTAATGTTAGCCTGCATTAGAAATCGTAAGTGGCTATAATTCAACAGTGTATCTGTTTCATTTTAAAATATGTTTTTAAGCTTTAATGTGGAAGGACAGTGTATTCCCAGCACATTGTCTTCCTTCAGTATACTTTTCCTTCTTGTTTAGCTGGAACATGCAAAAGTTACACAGACAGAGTTGATGCGTGAGTCATTTAGGCAGAAACAAGAAGTGGCAGAATCCCTGAAGTGCCAAGAAGAACTGCGAGAGCGCCTTCATGAGGAGTCTAGGGCCAGAGAACAGTTGGCTGTGGAACTCAGTAAGGCTGAGGGTGAGCACCTTGCCGTTGGCAACTGAGGGTGGAGAAATTGCAAGTCTAAAAATAGAGATTTTGATTCAGGTCAGATTTGGAATAGCTGTAATTGGTCTTCAAAATTCCTCCAGGCAATTTTAAAACTATTTATATTTTTAATTATAAAAAAACTTGATAAAATTATAGAAAACACTAAAAATTTTAGTAAATACAGAAATGAATTACCATAATCCCATCTAATCTTAAACAACTCTTGTAATTTAAAGATGAGGAAATTGAAGCAAAGAGATGTTAATAAGTTGTTCAAGGTCACCATTAAATGGTGATGCCAGGCTTTAAGCCTCTAAAGCCCTGTGCTGTTTATATTCTGCCATGCTGTTGTGGGTGTTGGCCTTCTGGAATCACTTCAAATATCAACTTTCTCTAGTATATTTAAAATGTGATTCAGTTCACAAGCATCTGATTTATATTAAGTTTCCAGGAGTCTATTAATACCTCTTTAATAAAGTGAGTTACACCTACATGATGTGATACATTAGCCTAGCAAAGTAAGAGAAAGTTTAGAGGAATTTCGTATTTAGGCATAATGATTAACAAGAAAAAGGCTGCATTTAATATATCATTTGCTGCTATCATAAGCAAATTCATTCAAGACTTATAATAGGTGGGATGCTTTAAAGTTTTGGTGACAATACACCTTTTATTATTTGTATAAATCCTACAAATTTTGAAATATTTAATATTCCCATTCACTGTTAATTTTCTCTTATAGGTGTCATTGATGGCTATGCAGATGAAAAAACTTTTTTTGAAAGACAAATTCAGGAAAAGACTGATATAATAGATCGTCTTCAGCAGGAGTTGTTATGTGCAGGTAATAGATTACAAGAATTGGAAGCAGAGCAGCAGCAGATCCAAGAAGAAAGAGAATTACTGTCCAGACAGAAGGAGGCAATGAAAGCAGAGGCAGGGCCAGTTGAACAGAGTATGTATTTTTTGACTTTGTGTGAAACATTCCTTAAAAGTTCAAGGTGGCCTTTTTTCCCTTTTCAGTGCCATTATTCATCTATTTTATATAGGGATTGAAAAATTATAACAAAACCTACCTTATTGGTAAATGTCTTATTAGCCAGCCATATGGAATCAGGATTTTTTTCCTTTTCCTTTGGTAGATTTTCACAGGAAAAGATAATACCTCATTTATCTTCAAATCTCTGCCTTAAGAGGAAGCTGAATATAATGAGGTAGGGCAATTTTAAAATTGTGCAAGATTTAATTATTTTAATAGCAAAAAGTATATTTGGATTAAATAACTAAGACCACTGATGTGGCACTGGTTGTAGTAAGCAGATAGGGATGGATTTGGCCTGCAAGAGAATAGATTGAAAAGGCCAGTGGAGGCAGAAGTAGGCTGACATCTGATTTAATCTAAGTAGGGATTCAAAGAATATATAAATTTATAAATAACCCTTAATCTTTCCTTAAATGAGAAATTAGGTACCATCTTGAAAGTTTGTTTAGCCATAAAAAATAAATGTTGAACTTCGTAATGATGGAACTTTAAATCCTTTTCATCATATCCTTTCACTTTTTTATTTATTACATATGAAGGTGGAATTACAAATGTGTAGTTTTATTACTTTACTTTTTTATCCACTTAGAAATACAACATAGATTTTTGTAATATGGCACAGATGTTTGTAGGTGCTCAAATTTGTTTAACCCAAGTTTAGGGTTGGACTTTTTAATATGGAAAGTATGTGTGTCATACATGTTAAATACTCAAGAACTGTTGATACATCTCAAAATGTTACCAGTAATATAGTAAGTGGTTTCAACTTTTGCTTTCTAATTCTTGTGTGTATATATGTATTATTGTATTTTAGGAAATAGACATGTAAATTGCCATATTTTTGTTCTGTGTTTTTTCTTTCTTTCTATTTTTATAGGACTAGTAGATGCTGCAGTCGATGCAGCACCTGGAGCAGGTGTGTTTATATAATTGCATGGCAATCTTTGGGTGATAAATTTGTAACTCCAAAAATTGGGTGACCCCTTGGATTTTCAAACAACTAACATGTCTTTAATTTTGCTGTTGTTTCATACTTACAGTTTTTCTCTTTAACAACAAAAAAAACTTTCATACAATAAAAATACTTTTATGAAATTAACAACTAAGATTCATACTGACCATCATCTTATTATTTTTCCAAAGAGCTTACAACCATTTCAATTTTTTTAAAGAAAATGTTGGTTTATTAAACATTTTTTCTTTAACAAATATATTAAACTCTTACAGCCTGTAACTTGCTAAAATGTTCTTTTTAAGTCAGGAAGTATATAAGATGATGGTGTCAATAGGATCAAAGACATTTAATGAAGTAAAGAAACTTTATGGTTGATTTGCTCTTATATTAACATCTAAATCAGTATTGTTTTCAAAGGATAACTATTTTCTGTACATTCCTAGTCCTGAATATAGTGTTGGCACACAACTTAGTATGCAGACTGTAGGGTTTTTTTCTTTACATTTTCTCCTTTAGTGGATTGTTGTACTTTGTTACATATACTTTATTATTCTATTATTAATATTAGGAATAATAATAGCTATCACATAGTGCTTACCATATTCTGGGCACTGTTCTTTACATATATTAACTCCCTGGATCCCACAATAACTCTTAGAGAGCAGTACTATTACTATCCCCAGTTTACATAGAAGGAAATTAAAGGACATAATGTTAAGTGTCATATAGGCGATAAGCAGCAGAGGTAGGATTTGTTTCCACAGCCTCTACCGTTAAGCATTACACCACACTGCCTCTCATACTTGTTATTTTTCCCTTGCCACTCACACATGGGAGTATACAAGACTAACTCAAGAATATATATCTAATAAGGAGTTAAGATGAACAGGAAGTTCTGGTTGGAGTTATATTTCTTTTTCTGTAAATCTTACTTGCCTTGTTAAAGATTTATAATATTTGATCTTCATGTGTGTTATGTATGTATATAAAAGTGACTTTATGGGTTTGGAATGAATTGATTTTTGCCTGAGGTGAGTTATTTCTGTGCTTGAATATAATTGGACTTTGTTCTTTTCTGTTATGTTGAAGTAGATTTTTTTTTTTGGTTATTTGCTATGTTTTCACAAAAATGTAGTTTTTAGTAACAAGACATACTCTTTTTGTTAATTCTGTATAACCTTATTGATTATGGTTTGCTTACTTACATAGGAAAATGACATTTTGATATTTTTAAAAAATATTTTCTTTTTACATGTGTTTGAAATAAGACATCTTTTTTTCATAAATGTAAAATTTGAGCATAGTTACAGGTGATTTCAGTATCATAACATCACTAATTGTGATTTCACTTAGTAATTTCTGCATTTATAAACAGAATTCCTGCAGGAGACAGAAAAACTAATGAAGGAAAAACTAGAAGTACAGTGTCAAGCTGAAAAAGTATGTGATGATCTTCAAAAACAAGTGAAAGCTCTAGAAATAGATGTTGAAGAACAAGTCAGTAGGTTTATAGAGCTGGAACAAGAAAAAAATGCTGAACTAATGGATTTAAGACAACAAAATCAAGCACTGGAAAAGCAGTTAGAAAAAATGAGAAAATTTTTAGATGTAAGTATTCTCAACTTGAATATTGATTTTTCTCAGTGGAGTGCTACTGACAGCTATTCTAGGTTGTAAATTTTAAATTTTGAAGAGACTATTGAATTGTAATACTTCATATGTTTCATCTACAAGTTAATCAAAAAGAACTATTTCAATGAAAAATTCTAATGATTTTTTTATTGTGCAGCTACCAGAATTAAAAGCAGTACAGGCAGGCTGTGAATAAGCCTTACCAGTTAGCCTTTCCAAATTCATAGTTAAGAAGCTTGTCCTAGTGTTTCCTTTAACCAATGGCTAAAGCAGTTGATGATCCTAAGAACTAATAGTCTACCACAGTTTCACTCACACAGGTAACAGTGTGTACCCTTGGAAACAAGGAACTGGAACAGTTGTCATACTGTCATTACTCTCTTCCAAGATGTTAGATCTCTAATTTCACATGGATTTGGGGTTTCATTTAAGCCTGATGTTCATTTCATAGATCAGAGAACCAGATTCTTACACATTTTATGATTTTAGGTGTAATACCTGTATTAGGATGAAAAAAATTGGTTTACTCAACAATTTGTTCTACTTAACATTGTTTAATTATAAATAAACACTGAAATTCCTCCTTTGTTCCAAAAAAGTAAATTCATTTTAAGGCAAATATTTTTATTTCCATATTTAATATTACTTAAAAAGAAATAAGCTGCAAATAATATTTACATGCTTAAATTTTTGTTGAAGAACCCAAGTAGTGTATGTACCATACAAAAAATGGTGTCTTTTTAAACCTTTTTAGTTTGAGGTATTCTGCAGTCATTAGTTGTTTATCTTCAAACAAAACAATACCTATAACTAAAGGGAAGTAATAGCTTCAGTATGTATTGTTTCTTTAGTTACTGTTATTGTTATTATTAAACTTCAGGAGCAAGCCATTGATAGAGAACATGAAAGAGATGTATTCCAACAAGAAATACAGAAACTAGAACAGCAACTTAAGATCATACCTCGATTTCAGCCTATCAGTGATCATCAAACTAGAGAGGTAAGAACTTTATTGATGCTGTCTACCTTATTTTATTTTTATTTTTATTATTATTATTTTTTTAATTTTGACCTGTTTAATTGCTCTTTTATAACTTGGGTAGTTTTACTTAATATTTTATTAGTACAGATTTTGTGGAGTTCTTGGTAGATTGATTCATAATTTAACACTACCTGGATTTTTTGGGGGGGGGTTATTTTATTTTATTTTATTTTATTTTTAATTTATTTTGGATCATTAATCTACAATTACATGTGCAATATTACGATTATTAAACTAGACCCCTTCATCAGGTCCCCCCCACCAACCCCATTACAGTCACTTGTCTACCTTATTTTAATTTGTATATTATGTTTAAAATAAGATGCATATTATGAAATACTTAAAATGAATTCTTTCTATTGTATGTAAATCTTCAAAATCAGAAAATTAAATATTACTTCAGTGCAAGGTTTTTGACATCCTAAAAATTGTTTGTATTGAAATTTGGAATCATTTCCACCTGTACTCATCTTTAGTATTGCACAAATAAATTTTCATACTCATTTTTCTATTTCCATTCCCAACAAAACTTTTCAAAAGAATAGTCTGTATTTACGTTTTACTTTCCTATTTATTCTCTTCTCAGTCCATTTCAGTGAAGTTTCTAACCCTTCTCTCTTGGTTGGGTTTCATGTGCTCTACTACACTAAACCTGTTCTTGTAAAGGTTACCTACAGCCTCATGTGTGTTATTTCTGTTTTCATTAGTCACCTCTTTGTCATCATTATACTCAGCCATTCAGAGGCATTTATTACAGCCTTCTTACTGGAACACTTCCTTTTCTTGGCTTCTGTATCACATCTATTTCATTGGTCTCTTTCTCTAGTCTTTGTTTCTTGAACCAAAATCAATGATGACATTCCCCAAGACTAAGCCTTGGGCCCCCTTTTCTTCTCTATATTCTCTTCCCAGGCAGTTACATTACAAATGATTTCACATTAGTATCTCCAGCCCTGACATCTCTTGTGAGCTCCAGACTTTAATATTCAGCTGCCCACTCAATATCTTCATTTAGATGTCCCAAATTAATGTATTCAAGAGAGCTCTTGATTTCTGACTAGCCCCCACCAAAGAATGACAAGAATAAAACATTTTCCTTCTTCCTTTCAGCAAGTTCTATACCATATCCTCCTTCCTCATTGCTAAGACCTAGAATTCATCCTTGATTCCAGTCTTTTTCTCAACCCTTACCTCTAACCCACTGATGAGTAAGGTTGCACTACATCTTTATATTCTTTACTCTTGGATTCATCTCCCTAAATTCTAGCTGTCGTCATTGCCTGCATGTTAGCCTCCTCACCACTGTCCCTGCTTCTACTTTTTTACCTCAACTCCCCATTTTTCTCACATAGAAACAGTCAGAACTCTATATATTTACCAAATGAATGCTACATGAATGAGGGAAGATTCATTGTATAAATGGCTGAAGATGGCTTGCTGTAGTTGTAAAGAGATGGTGTACTTGGGGTTAGATGATCCCAGGTGGAATCATGGCTCTGCCATGTACTTGGTGCGTGACAATGGCTAAGCCACTTTCTAAAACTTGTTTACTCATTTTTAAGATAGAGAATGTAATAGGAATATTGGCCTGGTACATAATGAACACAAATTTATTACTATTTCTGAAAATCATTTATTTAAAAAGTTTATAGTATATAATTTCTATGTAGTTTACTGGGTTTCATTTCTCTTAAAAGAATTCTAAAGAAGTATAAAATGCCTATGAATTCTTTAGAGTAAAATGTTATCTACATTCTCATTGAATAGAAGCATGGTGTAGAGAAACCTTAACTACTACAGCAATAGGAAAGTTAGCAGTCCTCACAGAATTTGTAGTTTTTGGTCTTACTCCTAAACAAACGTATTTTCAGCTTTTGAAAAATAGTCATGCATTTGTTCAAACTCAAAAGAATAGTTAAGCTCTAGAACTTACTGTCATTTCCTGTTACTTGTTTTCTTATATTTGAAAAGTATGACCTGCCTTATTCATGGAACTTCAAGAAACTAACAAGGATGTCTATATTTGATTTTCTCCCGGAACATTGTGATCCATTTGTTCTCTCCTTACCTTGCCAGATCTGATTCCCCAGCTTTTGATTTTCTCAAGACCAAAAACATCTAACTGTAATAGTACATTGTGCCATTTTGCTGTATCTGCTTTCTTGTCTTTTCCCTTCACCTTACTCCAAACCTTAGTCCACCTATTGTTCTTAAAGTTTCTCCCCAGTGGCTTTGTTACTGTCATCCTTGAACCTTTAATTGTAGGTAAGCTTACATTTCTTTTAATGTAGTGAGGAATAAGATAATTTTTAATTTACTTAAACTATTGCACTTAAATAAGGTAGAAATCCTTTTTCTCTTTAACCATCACATTTCTTTAGTAAGCTTTTTTTTCTTAATTTCATAAACTACCTTATTAATCCTTCCTTTCTCCTCCTGTCACAAAGCCATTCATTTGAATGGACAAGCATATCAGAATCACTTATGGAACCTTGAAGGTACATGGGTCCCTCTCACCACCCCGCATTCTTTTCTCTGTTGGGGGCTGGTAGAATGTGCAGGCTGAACAAGCTTCCCAGGTCACTGTATTAAACCTTCCCCATCCCTCTGGTATTTAGAACAATTGTATTATTATCTGTATCAATTACAACCATTTGTAGAAAGAAATATAGAATCTATCAAAGATTTTCTTTGGGTCATCTTATCACATATATCATTGTAAATCAGTACTGCAAATGTGTCATCTTTATTATGTTTCAGTGTGAGTTGTACCATTAGAGCTTGTAAATCAGCATTGTTGAAAAATTAAATTTTTTCACCTCCTAGCTGGAGAAAGTTTTTATTTTTTATTTTTTATTTTTTATTAAGGTATTGTTGATATACACTCTTATGAAGGTTTCACATGAAAAAACAATGTGGTTACTGCATTTACCCATATTATCAAGTCCCCACCTATACCCCAATTCAGTCACTGTCCATCAGTGTAGTAAGATGCCACAGATTCACTATTTGCCTTCTCTGTGCTACACTGTTTTCCTGGTGACCCTGCACACCATTTGTACTACACATAATACCCCTCAATCCCCTTCTCCCACCCTCCACAACCGCCCTCCCACACACCTCCCCTTTGGTAACCACTAGTTCCTTCTTGGAGTCTCGGAGTCTGCTGCTATTTTCCTTCAGTTTTGCTTCATCGTTATACTCCACAAATAAGGGAAATCATTTGGCACTTGTCTTTCTCTGCCTGGCTTATTTCACTGAGCATAATATCCTCCAGCTCCATCCATGTTGTTGCAAATGGTAGGATTTGTTTCCTTCTTATGGCTGAATAGTATTCCACTCTGTATATGTACCACAGCTTCTTTATCCATTCATCTACTGATGGACACTTAACGTTGCTTCCATATCTTGGCTATTATAAAAAGTGCTGCAATAAACATAGGGGTGCATATGTCTTTTTGAATCTGAGAAGTTGTATTCTTTGGGTAAATTCCAAGGAGTGGGATTCCCGGGTCAAATGGTATTTGTATTTTTAGTTTTTTGAGGAACTTCCATATTGCTTTCCTTAATGGTTGAACTAGCTGACATTCCCACCAGCAGTGTAGGAGGGTTCCCCTTTCTCCACATCCTCGCCAGCATTTGTTGTTCTTAGTCTTTTGGATGGTGGCCATCCTTACCGGTGTGAGGTGATATCTCATTGTGGTTTTAATTTGCATTTCCCTGATGATTAGTGATGTGGAGCATCTTTTCATGTGTCTGTCAGCCATCTGAATTTCTTCTTAGGAGAATTGTCTGTTCATATCCTCTGCCCATTTTTGAATAGGGTTATTTGCTTTTTGGGTGTAGAGGCATGTAAGTTCTATATATATTTAGGATGTTAACCTCTTGTCGGATATGTCACTTGCAAATATATTCTCCCATCCTGTAGGATGCCTTTTTGTTCTGTTGATGGTGTCCTTTGCCATACAGAAACATTTTAGTTTGATGTAGTCCCATGAGTTCATTTTTGCTTGTTTCCCTTGCTCGAGGAGAGGCACTCAGGAAGAAGTTGCTCATGCTTATATTCAGGAGATTTTTTGCCTATGTTGTCTTCTAAGAGTTTTATAGTTTCGTGACTTACATTCAGATACTTGATCCATTTCGAGTTTACTTTTGTGTATGGGGTTAAACAGTAATCCAGTTTCATCCTCTTGCGTGTAGCTGTCCAGTTTTGTCAACAGCAGCTGTTGAAGATGCTGTCATTTTCCCATTGTATGTCCATGCCTCCTTTATCATATATTAATTGACCATATATGGTTGGGTTTATATCAGGGCTCTCTAGTCTGTTCCACTGGTCTGTGGGTCTGTTCTTGTGCCAGTACCAAATTGTCTTGAGTACTGTGGCTTTGTAGTAAAGCTTGAAGTTGGGGAGCATAATCCCCCCACCTTTATTCTTCCGTCTCAGGATTGCTTTGGCTATTCGGCGTCTTTTGTGGTTCCATATGAATTTTAGAATGATTTTCTCTAGTTCGTTGAAAAATGCTGTTGGTATTTTGATAGGAATTGCATTGAATATGTAGATTGCTATAGGCAGGATGGCCATTTTGACAATATTAATTCTTCCTATCCATGAGCACGGGATGTGTTTCCATTAATTGGTATCTTCTTTAATTTCTCTCATGAGTGTCTTATAGTTTTTAGAGTATAGGTCTTTCACTTCCTTGGTTAGGTTTATTCCTAGGTATTTTATTCTTTTTGATGCAACTTTGAATGGAATTGTTTCCTGATTTCTCTCTCTGCTAAGTCATTGTTAGTGTATAGGAGTGCCACAGATTTCTGCGTATTAATTTTGTATCCCGCAACTTTGCTGAATTCAGATGTTAGATCTAGTAGTTTTGGAGTAGATTCCTTAGGGTTTTTTATGTACAATATCATGTCATCTGCAAACAGGGACAGTTTAACTTCTTCCCTGCCAGTCTGGATGCCTTTTATTTCTTTGTGTTGTCTGATTGCCATGGCTAGGACCTCCAGTTCTATGTTGAATAGAAGTGGGGAGAGTGAGCATCCTTATCTTGTTCCCGATCTTAAAGGAAAAGCTTTCAGCTTCTCGCTGTTAAGTATAATGTTGGCTGTGGGTTTGTCATATATGGCCTTTATTATGTTGAGGTACTTGCCCTCTGTACCCATTTTATTGAGAGTTTTTATCATGAATAGATGTTGAATTTTGTCAAATACTTTTTCAGCATCTAAGGAGATGATGGTGTGGTTTTTCTCCTTCTTTTTGTTGATGTGGTGGATGATGTTGATGAATTTTTGAATGTTGTACCTTTCTTGTATCCCTGGAATAAGTCCTACTTGATCATGATGGATGATCCTTTTGGTGTATTTTTGAATTCGGTTTGCTAATATTTTGTTGAGTATTTTTGCGTCTATATTCATCAGGGATATTGGTCTGTAGTTTTCTTTTTTTGTGGTGTATTTGCCCGGGTTTGGTATTAGAGTGATGCTGGCCTCATAGAATGAGTTTGGAAGTATTCCCTCTTCTTCTACTCCTTGGAATACTTTAAGGAGGATGGGTATTAGGTCTTCACTAAATGTTTCATAAAATTCAGCGGTGAAGCCATCTGGTCCAGGCGTTTTGTTCTTAGATAGGTTTTTGATTACCAGTGTAATTTCTTTGCTGGTAATTGGTATGTTGAGATTTTCTGTTTCTTTCTGGGTCAGCCTTGGAAGGTTGTATTTCTCTAGAAAGTTTTCCATTTCTTCTAGGTTATCCAGTTTGTTAGCACATAATTTTTCATAGTATTCTCTAATAGGTCTTTATATTTCTGTGCTGCCCGTAGTTATTTTTCCTTTCCCATTTCTGATTCTGTTTATGTGTGTAGACTCTCTTTTTTCTTCATTAGTCTCGCTAGGGGTTTATCTATTTTGTTTATTTTCTTGAATAACCAGCTCTTGCTTTCGTTGATCCTTTCTATTGTTTTATTCTTCTCTATTTTATTTATTCCTGCTCTAATCTTTATTATATCCCTCCTTCTACTGACTTTGGGTCTCATTTGTTCTTCTTTTTCTAGTTTTGTTAATTGTGAGTTTAGACTACTCATATGGGAATATTCTTTTTCCTGAGATAGGCCGGTATTGCAATATACTTTCCTCTTAGCCAGCCTTCACTGCGTCCCACAGATATTACGGTGTTGAATTATTGTTGTCATTTGTTTCCATATACTGCTTAATCTCTGTTTTTATTTGGTCATTGATCCATTGATTATTTAGGAGCATGTTATTAAGCCTTCACGTGTTTGTGGGATTTTTCATTTTGTTTGTGTAATTCATTTCTGGTTTCATTCCTTTGTGGTCTGAGAAGCTGCTTGGTAGAATTTCAATCTTTTTGAATTCACCAAGGCTCTTTTTGTGGCCTAGTATATGATCTATTCTTGAAAATGTTCCATGTTCACTTGAGAATGTGTTTTCTGCTGCTTTTGGGTGTAGAGTTCTATAGATGTCTGATAGGTCCATCTATTCTAATATGTTGTTCAGTTCCTCTGTCTCCTTACTTTTTTTCTATCTGGCTGATCTGTCCTTCAGAGTGAGTGGTGGTTGAAGTCTCCTAGAATGAATGCATTGCATTCTATTTCCCCCTTTAATTCTGTTAGTAGTTGTTTCACATATGTAGGAGCTCCTGTGTTGGGTGCATAGATATTTATATTGGTTATATCTTCTTGTTGGATTGACCCTTTTATCATCATGTAATGTCCTTCTTTATCTCTTGTGATTTTCTTTGTTTTGAAGTCTATTTTGTCTGATATAAGTAGTGCAACTTCTGCTTTTTTCTCCCTATTAGTTACATGAAATGTCTTTCTCCATCACTTCACTTTTAGTCTGTGTATGTCATTGGGTTTGAAGTGAGTGTCTTGAAGGCAACATATAGATGGGTCTTGTTTTTTTATCCATTCAGTGACTCTATGTCTTTTGGCTGGTGCTTCAGTCCATTTACATTTAGGGTGATTATGGATAGGTATGTACTTATTGGCATTGCAGGCTTCAGATTCGTGGTTACCAAAGGTTCAATGTAACTTCCTTACTATCTCAGAGTCTAAATTAACTCAGTTAATATGCTATTAAAAACACAATCTAAAGGTTCTTTTATTTTCTCCTCATTTTTCTTCCTCCTCCATTCTTTATATATTCGGTATCATATTCTGTATTCTTTTTCTATCCCTTGATTGACTTTGGGGATTGTTAATTTAATTTTGCATTTTCATAGTAATTAGCTGTTCTACTTTCTTTACTGTGGTTTTATTACCTCTGGTGACAGCTATTAAACCTTTGAACACTTCCATCTATAGCAGTCCCTCCAAAATACACTGTAGAGATGGTTTGTTGGAGGTAAATTCTCTCAGCTTTTGCTTATCTAGGAATTGTTTAATCCCTCCTTCAAATTTAAATGATCATCTTGCTGGATAAAGTAATCTTGGTTCAATGCCCTTCTGCTTCATTGCATTAAATACATCATGCCACTCCCTTCTGGCCTGTAAGGTTTCTGCTGAGAAGTCTGATGAGAGCCTGATGGGCTTTCCTTTGTAGGTGATGTTATTTCTCTCTCTGGCTGCTTTTAATAGTCTGTCCTTATCCTTGACCTTTGCCATTTTAATTACTATATGTCTTGGTGTTGCCTTTCTTGGGTCCCTTGTGTTGGGAGATCTGTGCACCTCCATGGCCTGAGAGACTATCTCCTTCCCCAGATGGGGAAAGTTTTCAGCAATCACCTCCTCAAAGACACTTTCAATCCCTTTTTTTCTCTCTTTCTTCTTCTGCTATCCCTATAGTGCGAATATTGTTCCACTTGGGTTGGTCACACAGTTCTCTCAATATTCTTTCATTGTTAGAGATCCTTTTTTCTCTCTGTGCCTCACGTTCTTTGTATTCCTCTTCTCTAGTTTCTATTTCATTTATCATCTCCTCCACCATATCCAATCTGCTTTTAATATGGTCCATTTTGCTCTTCAATGGTTGGATCTCCGACCTTAGTTCATTCCTGAGTTCTTGAATATCTTTCCGTACCTCCATGAGCATGTTAATGATTTTTATGTTGAACTTCCTTTCAGGGAGAGTCCTGCGGTCAATATCATTTAAATCTTTCTCAGAAGTTGTATTAATAATTTTACTCTGTACCAGGTTCCTTTGGCGTTTCATATTTGTGTATGGCACCCTCTAGTGCCCAGAAGCTCTGCTCTGTGGAGCTGCTCAGCCCCAGAAGCAATGTCGGGGATTGCAGGGGAGTGATATTGGTACCTCAGGGGAGGAAAAAGCTGTTTCCTTCTTCCTGCCTGCTATGCCTGTCTCCACTGCCTGAACCAGTGGGCGTTGCACACAGGTATAAGCCTCTGTGCTTTGCGTTTTTAGTTGCTGTAGGCAGATCTTCCCTCTGGCTGGCCTAACACCACGGTAGGGTTTCCCGGTTTGCAAGCCTGGTGGGTCTGGCCAGGAGAAAGGTGCAGTATTCTGCCTGTCACGGAAGGGGTTTTTGGAGCTGTGTAGGCAGCCAGGTAGCTGGAGCACCTGAAGATCGTGAAAGCTCCCAATCTGCTGGGCAGAGTGCACCAGGACAATTTTGTCTACCTGTCCTTTCTCCTGAGCAGTAAGCTCTGTGCAATCCTTGCCCGTTTAGCAGCCCTCTTGGTAAGGGTTTCTTTGTTAGGAAGTCTCTCAGACTTCCTGCCTTTCTTTTGTTCTAGAGCAGCTGGATATGGATCCCTGCTTTCCACACACAGCTGGAATCTTAGTCTCTCCAGGAATTATGCCTGTCTTAACTTTCCAACCCCCTAATTACGAGAGTATCATGCAAGCACCATGAAATGTAGGTTTGTGCTCCCAGAGCAGATCTCCAGAGTTAGATATTCTGCAGTCCCAGATCTCCACTCCCTCCCTGCTCTGTTCCTCTTCCTCCTGCAGATGTGCTGGGGTGGGGTTAGGGCTTGTATCCCCAAGGACCACAGCTTTAGTACGTTACCCTTTTCTGTGAGGTTGTCTCTTGTCTCCAGGTGTATGCAGTTTGTTGCAGTCCTCTTTCCTGTTGCTCTTTCAAGAGTAGTTGTATTAGTTATATTTTCATATTATATGCAGTTTTAGGAGGAAGCCTCTGTCTCACCACTCACGCCGCCATCTTTAATCCTCCTTGCTGATATTTTTTTAAATTACAGTTTTTGCTTGTTACATTTCCAGGTTGAACAGTTAACAAATCATCTGAAAGAAAAAACAGACAAATGCAGTGAGCTTTTGCTCTCTAAAGAGCAGCTTCAGAGGGATATACAAGAACGGAATGAAGAAATTGAGAAACTGGAATTCAGAGTAAGGGAACTGGAGCAAGCCTTACTTCTTAGCACAGACACATTTCAAAAGGTGTGGTATTTTCTTTGGGTAATTTTAATCCAGTATTTTAATGCAGAATACTCTAAGTTATACGAACATCAGTTCTTTTAAATAAATTGGTATTTTTGTTGATAGCATGACATAATGTATATATATCTTTATGTCTTCAAAACCATTTGTTTATTATCTCCAAAGTTCTTGCATAGCTTTTGTCCTACGAAAGGAAGATTAGTTAAACCACAAGAATTAATTATCCTTTTAACTATCAATAAAGTTGTGATTCTAAAATAATGGCAAAATGAAAATGCTATGGACACCAGTTTACGCTAATACTTTTGCTTAGACAAAAGGTAATGAAATCTATGCCATTAAACTGCAGAAAGCAAAAATGAATAAAAGAAGAAGAGCAAGATCAGGAAGCTTGGGAGGGGGTGCAGGTAAGGGGATAGCCTTTATTTTATTTGAAGAATGAATTTTAAGAGTGTCAAACATTCCTATTTGGGTTTGTATTAAAATGCATTCCAGAAAGCAAGACTATGTATCTATAACCTTTTGATTATTCATTTAGGTAGATTATGTACTTATAAATACAGGAATAAATTTGCTACTTCTCCAAGTAAAATGGATAATCAGGGCTTAATATCTGAAATTTTGAGAAAATTCTTGTACATTTAAAGGTAGAGGACCAAAAACAGTTTGGAGCTGTAGAGACTAAAACAGAATTGTCCCTAGAAGTACAATTACAGGCTGAGCGAGATGCCATCGACAGAAAGGAAAAAGAGGTAAGGAATTTATTTTTAATGACAAAATGTGGTTTGAATTATTTTAAATAAGTCACCTTGAAAATACCATCTGAACAGAATGGAATTTATGGTCTAAAACCAAAGTTTAGACAGTTTCTTAGTTCATTGCCTAAGTTGGCTTTAAAGACAATAAACAATTATACAAAAAGCTGATATGAGGAAGAGTGTTTCACGGGGAGAAGACAAGTACAAAGGTGTTGATGCAGGAAGAAGTTTTGAAGCCAAAAGAAGACCAATTTGATATATAAGAATTGACTGTCCTAAAGAGTGGAGAGATATAGTAGTGCTAAGGCAAAAGGTAGTATCTCTCTTTTCTCCTACCTTACCAGGGACTTCGAATTGCTGCTACTTTGCTATTTGTTTGTTTTTTTTAAGTAGTGTTGCCTGGGAGATTATAGTACTATTTTGCAATATACTAAACATGTTCTTAAAAGTTTAAAAATAAGGTAATTATGTAACGTTCGCTTATGTTTTTCTACTCCCTTCCAAAAAAAAAAAACAAATCCACTTTTAAAACAGTAGTAACCTCCAGTTCCTAATTACGTTACAACTTGTATAAACATTTGTCTACTATGAGTTTTTCTAAAATATACTATACTACATTGTCTACCTATATCATATTTAAACTGTTTAAATTTTTATAAATTAATTTTTTACCTCCATATAATTTACTCAGAACATTTAATATTTTAACAAATATTTATTGAACTTAAATAGTATGTAAATGTTAATAAGTGCTTTAAAAATTACAAGAAGGATTTAGACATTAGCTATAACTACAGTTCAGAGAACTTGTAGTTTACAGAAGTCTTACATATAAATGACTAATAGAAATGATCATTTCCATGAGAAGGATTATTCTCACTATCACACAATGCTAATTATTTACCTAAGAGGTTCCTGCTCATTTTGTTTTTTGTTTTTTCTGTGAGAGGCAGGAACACTTGTTTATGTGTGGCTACTTGTATGTGTTTTCAAAAGAATTAACATTTAAAGATTTACTTTACACTAATAAGCAAATAAATTGTCTGCTCCCTAAAAAATGGACCTTCAAAACTGAACCCAAAAGCAATGATAGTTGACTATGGATACTTAAGTTCACTAATTTTGTATTTTTATTATCCTTTTAATTTTATTATTATTATTATTTAATTAAAGTATCATTGATACACAGTCTTCAAATGAGCAACATTGTGGTTTCAACATTCACCCATATTATCAAGTCCTCCCCCACTGCAGTCACTGTCCAGCTTAGTGAGATGCTGTAGAGTCACTACTTGTCTTCTCCATGCTATACTGCCTTCCTCATGACCTACCTATGTTGTGAGTACTAATTATAATTCCCCTTAATCCCCTTCTCCATCCCTCCCCACCCACCCTCCCCCACCATTTTGGTAACCACTAGTCCCTTGGAGTCTGTGAGTCTGCTGCTATTTTGTTCCTTCAGTTTTGCTTTGTTGTTACACTACACAAATGACGGAAATCATTTGGTACTTGTCTTTCTCCACCTGGCTTATTTCACTGAGCATAATACCCTCCAACTGCATACATGTTGTTGCAAATGTTAGGATTTGTTTCTTTCTTACTGCTGAATAGTATTCCATTGTGTATATGTACCAAATCTTCTTTATCCATTCATCTCCTGATGGACACTTAGGTTGCTTCCATGCCTTGGCTATTGTAAATAATGCTGTGATAAACATAGGGGTGCATATGTCTTTTTGAATCTAGGATATTTTCTTCTTCGGGTAAATTCCTAGAAGTGGAATTCCTGGGTCAAGTGGTATTTCTATTTTTAGTTTTTTGAGGAACCTCCATATTGCTTTCCACAATGGTTGAACTAATTTACATTCCCACCAACAGTGTAGGAGGGTTCCCCTTTCTCCGCATCCTCACCAGCATTTGTTGTTGCTTGTCTTTTGGATGTTGGCCATCCTAACTGGTGTGAGGTGATATCTCATTGTGGTTTTAATTTGCATTTCCCCAATGATTAGCAATGTGGAGCATCTTTTCATGTGTCTGTTGGCCATCTGAATTTCTTCTTTGGAGAAGTGTCTGTTCACATCCTCTGCCCATTTTTTAATTGGGTTATTTGCTTTTTGGGTGTTGAGGGGTGTGAGTTCTTTATATATTTTGGATGTTAACCCCTTATCGGATATGTCATTTACAAATATATTCTCCCATACTGTAGTATTATCCTTTGAATTTTATGTGACATTACTGACACCTTAATTTCTTGAAGTAAGTGCCCAATAACTGTGTTATTTTATTCAGAATTGTAGTTATTTCTAACTACAGGAGACCTTAGGGAGCATCTGTTAACTAATTCACAGTTTTTATAGATCAGACAAGAGCCAGACATGTTGACTGAGTAAATGGCTAAACTGGCAGCTGTCCCTGGTCTGCTAATTTTTAATAACAGCACTAAGTATGGTCAGAACCCACTTACTTGTAACTGGAGACTGAAAGACAGGAACATAGAATTAAAACATATATATTTTAATGAAAATAACTTTTTAGCATTCTCTTCTGCACTAGGTAAATGTTTTTCAATACCTGATGGAATATAAACATAAGATGGGTCATTATATTTGAGATACTTCCTACTACTCTCATAGCCTAAATGTATGTAAAACTTTGTTTTGAAGTTTATTACAATGTTTAAAAATGGAAGAATGAATAGAAAGAGAAGAAAACTTTGAAAGATAGGAGTTTCAGGATGATAAAAGGGGAGTGATGTGGAGAAAAATAGAAGGAAGAATTTCCTTCCGGAAAAATACCTTCAGTATGTTTTAGCTCTATATAGAGCTAATGAGATCTAGTCTACGGATGGCAATAATAAAAAACGATAGTTAACTTTGTTGAGCTCTGTGCTAGAGTATTAAATACTTTAAATGCCGTATGTTGCTAATTCTTATAGCCTCCCTGAGGATAGGCTCTATTATTTCCATTTTTCAGATGAGTAAACCAAGTCTTAACATAGGGTAAGTAACTTGCTCATGGTCAACACAGTACGTGGTTGAGCAAGAATTCCCCCAGTTCTGGAGCCCATGATGCTGGACTGCCAAAACATTCTCGCCTTGTTGGTGAGAAATATTAGACTGTCATTCAACATTTATTGAGCTCTGACCACGTGTGAACTACCACTGTCCAATTGTAAAGCCAGCACTGGATTTCAAGGAATCTGCTGTCTAACCAAGTAGACATATACACATTTGAAAGACAGAAAAATACTGAAGAAGAAAACACGAGTAGTTATAAATAAACACTAATCCTAGCAGTCCAGATATCATTTGCTAGCTGAATTAAATAAAATTAAAACAAATAACTACAATTCTATTTTTAAACCTTAGTAATATTATTCTGGTTTTGGTTGCTATAGACTGAGTGATAATACAGCCCGGGACTGAAACTACAGTCTGGCTGGATAAGAAAAAAGAATGCTCTACCATGTCATGTTGGGAATTGAAGTTTGTGGTAATGCCTTAGGTTCAGCTACTTAGAACAAGAATGTTAGTGCTTTAGTCCAGTGATTCTCAAATTTTAATGTGCATTTGAATTCCCTGGGTATCTTGTTAAAAATGAAGATTCTGATTCAGTAGGTCTGGGGTGGACTTGAGAATCCGTACATCTAACATGTTCCCAGATGAGCCAATTCTGCTGCTCTAGGGACCATACTTTGAATAGCAGGGCTTTGGATCACAGAGCTAAGAATTTGACCATAAACTGTCATATCAGAAAAATAAATAAATCTCATGTGAGGTAGGGCAGCAATTTTGAACTTAAGTATCTATGTATGTGTTGAAATAATACCTTATCAGAAGTAGTTGTAGAAGATAGCGATAGGTGTAAATACTATTGTATCAGATAACTGAAGAATATGTAATCATCACAATTTCCAACACACCTGATAATTATGTATGCACAGCTGCTCAGTGTATTTAAGGTGTGTCTACTGAGCTGAATTCCAGTGTTACAGAAAATAATTTAAATAGAAGTCTTAGACATTACTTATTAGAAGTAGGATAAATGATAATTAAGAGTGTAAGGCTCCAGAGGTAAACTCGCTAGGTTCAGAAGCTGGCTTCCACATAGAAGCTTTGTTGTCATGGGATAAGACACTCCTCTCTCAGTGACTCCTTTCCTCATCTCTGAAATGGGGAAAATCCTAGTAAATATCTCATAAGGTTTAAAAAAATAATTCATATAAAGCACCGTATGTAGTACCTCGCAATAAATTGTCTAGAAATAATGGCTGTTAGTACTAGTGTCAATACTATTTCTGTGAGGGAAATACTAGGCTAAACTATTTTGAAGGTTTTAGCCTTGCCAGTACTATGGATTCTAATTATTTGTCTGCTTGTAATCAGCATATGCCTGCCCTCTTTCAAGCTCTAAGGCAGTATGATTTATAGGCTGCTCTCTGAATCAGCTGCCACTAAATGGTGCACCCACACCTTAGGTTGCTTTTAATGCAGCAATTTTGATCACCAGGTAAATAAACATTTAGAAATACCTTCATTAAATATTTATTAAGTAACTACAAAGCAGTGAGCTAAATCACTGTTGCTTTTGCAATCAAATCTAATTTTTAAAATATAACAATAACTAGCTTTTAATATTCCTCATTAGTTTCTGTATAACCAAAGAGCAATTGCTTTACTGTAAATGCTAATCTGTACTCAGAAATGGATCTTAATTTCTTTTGTCCTACATATAGGAGCACTCTAATTTTCTTCTAAAATGGTATTAGTAACTTAGTCTTTAAGTGTCTATATTTCAGACCTTAGGATCTCATGGTCTTAGCGCCTATCTCTTCCTTCTGCTTGAAGCACATGCAGCCAAACCTTTCACTGGATTAAGTTCTTAATATGGACTAAATGGATCTAGTCTTACTTGGTGGCCAAAATAAATGACTCAATTGTATAGCTTTCTTGAGCCTTTTGACAGCAACTAAATTTATCATAAAATAAGATTTAAAATGTGGACTCTTCCCCTTCCTCTCATGAATCTTTTCTGCTTTTTCAGGAGGCATTTTAGGTAGGAAATGGCTCCTTATATAGCCTTCTCCTCAAGATCTCCTCTTTGTTTTGGGAAGGATGATTTAAGGGTGACTGGTTTGAAAATATCTAGAACCCACATAGTTATACTTGGCATAGAGAAATCCCTTTCTCTTGGCCCATGTATTTTTAAGCATACATACTTACTAGAGCTAATACAGTACTCTTCGCTTTCTCTTGACAAAGAAACATTTGTATAAACAGTTGTTTTGTCTTCCCTTTTGAAATTTTGGTATCAAAGATCACAAACTTAGAAGAACAGTTAGAGCAGTTCAGAGAAGAACTAGAAAATAAGAATGAAGAAGTCCAGCAACTTCATATGCAATTAGAAATACAGAAAAAGGAATCTACTACCCGCCTACAAGAACTTGAACAAGAAAACAAATTATTTAAGGTAATTAGTTAAGAAAGCCTTTAGCTATAAATAATTCATAGTTTTTATCTTATATAGCCTTGGTATTAAGCATTTACTAAATCCAGCTGCTGAATAATACTTAATAGAATTAGCCACAAATGGATTTTTGCAGAGAACTTAGTTTCAACCCAACATAAATATTAGAATTTATCATAAATGAAATATTTTGAGACCTTTTATCAAAAAATATTTTAAGAATTATTGATTTACAATAATTGGATGACACATTTGTTTTTATTTCATTTGTACCTTTTGGGCATTATATCTTTTTGTAAGCGTTAATTGAAAAAATGTTTAGAAAATCACCTGTTTTAATGATCTATCCAACTGCGTTGGTTATTTTTGTCCCTAGGACGAAATGGAAAAACTGGGATTTGCCGTAAAGGAGTCTGATGCTATTTCTACTGAGGACCAACATGTGCTGTTTGGGAAACTTGCTCAGATAATGCAGGAAAAAGAAGTAGAAATTGACCAATTGAATGAGCAAATCACAAAACTTAAGTGCCAACTTAAAATTACAACAGATAACAAGGTATACCAGTTTAAAACTGATAATTACATGAAATTAATGTAAGCTAGAATTTTAAAGGGCAAAATGGCTAGTTTTCAGTTTCTCTTTGAATATAAAAATGAACTAAACTTTAATTCTCTTTTACCTATTCGTAAGACACATTAGCTTAACCAACTGTGTGTATTTTTGTCCCTTGCTAATATTGCCCAGGAGTTTTTATGTTTTATAGGGAGTCTCTGGTCACTCAGAATTCATCATATCATCCCAACCAAATCTGTTAAAAATTATTCTATTTAGTATGAGTTAAATAAGGTAATAACATTTGAATGCCATTTACTTTAGACTGCTTTTATTTCAATACTTCATCCTTTTCAGTTAGAATGTATTATTGATAGTGAGTTTTTTAGTTATAGAAAATCAGCTACTAAAAGTGTAAATCATTTTATATTTAACAAAACTTTATGAACAAAGTTCTAAATAGGGTCTTTTTATGGAGGACTGTTGGTGTCTATTAAATATGTCTGAGAAGTATATAATTTATGTGTGTGATCAATACTTTAAGATCTGCTCTAAAATAAAATTCCCCAAATATAAATACATACTTTTTGTGTGTGTTACTTTTTTTTTTAACCTAATAGGTTATTGAAGGAAAAAATGAACGGATAAAGGATCTTGAAACCCAAATAGAATGTTTGATGAGCGATCAAGAACGTGTGAAGAGAAATAGAGAAGAAGAAACCGAGCAGCTAAATGAAGTGATTGAAAAACTTCAACAGGAATTGGCAAATATTGAACAAAAGACATCAGTGGATGCTAATTCTCTCCCAGAAGAAGCAGATAGTTTAAGACATCAGTTGGGTATGGTAATAGCTGAAAAACTGGCTTTAGAACAGCAAGTGGAAACCACTAATGAAGAAATAGCCTTTATGAAAAATGTGCTTAAAGAAACTAATTTTAAGGTGAACCAGCTAACACAAGAATTAAGCAGCTTAAGGAGAGAACATGAAAATATGGAAAAAACCCAAAGTGAACCAGAGAAAAGTGTTAATACGGTTATAGATGATCTGAGTAAAAGCACACCTGAACTAGAAATAGTCCTTACTGAGGATGCTCCTAAGCCCCGAGAAAATCAGATTTACCTTAAATCTTTTGAAGAAAACGGCAAAGTTTCCATAAGTAGTTTGGAAACAAAGGTGCTACGACTTGAAGGCACTATAAGTGCAAAGGACTTAGAACTTACCCAGTGTTATAACCAAATAAAGGAAATGCAAGAGCAAGGCCAGTCTGAAGCAGAAATGCTTAGAAAGAAGATTGTAAACCTACAGAATATACTTGAGGAAAAAGTTGCTGCTGCTCTTGTGAGTCAAGTCCAACTTGAAGCAATTAAGGAATATGTAAAATTCTGTGAAGATAAACAAGTAATTTCATCAGAACCTGAAAGAACAAATATACAGAATTTAAATCAACTAACAGAAAATGAAATGGAGTCAGATATATCAGCATTAACCTCAAGAATATTGGAACTAGAAAACCAGGTGGTTGAAATGCAGATGAGTTTGAATTTAGAAAAAGAACAGGTAGAAACTGCAGAGAAAAATGCTTTGGAAAAAGAAAAGGAACTATTAGAACTACAGAAGCTGTTGGAGGACGAGGTAAAACAGGGAGGTAAAGAAAGGAAAAGATGCCCTCAAGAAGATTTTGAAGTTCTCAAGGTTAGTTTGTACTTGATTTTTTTCACTTAAACACCCTAAGAAACTCTCTTTTCCTTTTGTTTTTTAAACTGATTGCTAATTTAAAAAAATTAAATATGGTATCTTTACATCTAGCAATTAATACATATTGAGTTCTTTAGAAAAATATTACCACTCCATACAGTCTTATTATCATCACTAGAATAATGGATACAAACTGTACTTTGTCATCTTCAAATGATGAATTTATTTCACATTAGCAAATGTCCTCTGAAACTTGGGTTTTTTTCTTTTCCGTCCAACATGCATATTATGTGATTGTCCCTTTTAAACAGTGGAAAATACCAAAATATATTAGTGTTCTACTGAATTAACTGAATGATAAGTGATTAGCTTTTGCAGATTTTATACCTAATAATAGATCTCATGCTTTCCTAGGAAAATTTTGTATTGTAAGTATACTTATGTAAAGGTCTGCAATCACAGTTATTTCCTAACACAGGACAGATGTGAAAGGACTTTGATCTTTAAATTCTTTACATCTTATAATTTTGAATAGTAAATGCAGTCTTATATGAACACCAGGAAATTAACTGAAATAGCAGGTTCTATAAATACTTAGTTTATTTTGCAAAGGATAATAATACTTTTCATTGACTAGGCTTTTTCCACCTAGCTAACTGGAACTATAAATTGTAATTGTAGTAATATTAATATAGTAATGTGACTTTTCATAATATATAAACTTTCTAAGAAATATCTTAGTAACATCTGGTCTCTTGAGGAACATGATATAAATATGAAAGTTTTTTTGAATGGTTACAAAAAATATTTTCATTAATAATTAAAAAATTTTTAGGACATATACTAATGATATGCTTTACCTTTCATTCCTGGAAAACCATTCTTTTCTTACTGTCTCAAAATATACAATGATGTTTCCGAAAAGTTTCCCTATTTGTTGAAAGAACATGGATCATTTTAACCTCTTTTATCTGTAGACAGTCTTTCCTAGACAGTCTTTCCTGAACAGGCATCATCAGAATGTGTAAGTGCCTTGAACTTGACTATATTTTTTGAAAATGATACATTCCACATGTTTTCCATTGCCATTCAGACAACTACTGAGCTAATTCATACCAATGAAGAAAGTGGAATTTTTGGTCAGCTTGAGGCCCTTAGAGCTGAGTCAGCAGCCACCAAAGAAGAACTTTCCAGTTATAAAGAGAAGGCAGAAAAACTTCAAGAAGAGCTTTTGGTAAAATAAGTAATATAGCTACTAATTTTCTTATTTCTACCTATGTTAATTTCATTCTTTTCTATAAACCCAGACCTGTAACTTAAAAACTAGAAAAAAAATCTTTTGTGAATTTGATGAAAAGTTACTATACATTTCTTTACTAGCATCTTCTTCATTTTCCTTGGAATGTTTGTGAGAAAGATGACTTTAATCTTTAGTCAATTGATGGAGGAGGAGAAAGACAGATGTTAAAGGGAATTTTATCCTATGAGAACCAAAAGTAGAGGCTTTGATAAAATGGTTTTACTCCTATCATATCTGTGACCATACATATATACAATCATATGTGGAAACTATGAGTGTTTCTGAAATGGTTTCTTATTATACTGAGGGAGATGAACAAATTAGTATGAATTATACTCTCTCCTCTATCGTAAATTCTGCATCTGATATTTTCAACTTAATGTCCTACTGTTCTATTCATTATGTTTTAGATAAAAGAAACAAATACAGCATTTCTTCAGAAAGATTTAACCCAAGTTAGGGATCAACTCACAGAGGCAGAGGAGAGATTATCCTACTTTTTAAAGAAAGAAGATAAAACTGAGATACAAGACGACAGAAAAGTCTGCATATTAGAGCCACTTCCTTTTAAAGTGGGTAAAAGCTCTGCATCCCAGACAGAGGAGACTCTCAAGGGTAATAGCAGCAGTCAGACTACTCAAGTTCTTGTTAGAAATGCAGGAATCCAAATTGATTTACAGAGTGAATGTTCATCAGAAGAAGTCACTGAACTAATAAGTCAGTTTACAGAAAAAATTGAGCAGATGCAAGAATTACATGCTGCTGAAATTTTGGATATGGAATCCAGACATATTTCAGAAACTGAAACCTTAAAGAGGGAACACTATGTTGCTGTTCAGTTGCTGACAGAGGAATGTGGTACCTTGAAGGCAGTGATACAGCAGTGTCTGAGATCTAAAGAGGTATTTGGATTTTATAATACATTTTTTTTTCAACATATTGTGATTTTTCTTAAAATTTTGTTTTTAAGAGAAAAAGAAATTTGCGGTATCTCTTCCTTATGAAAAAATTAAAATTCTAAATCTTTGTATTGTGTAGAGTCATAATAACTTTATACAAAGTTCCCATGCAGGTTTGGAACCTGATGTTATTGTTCCTTAATTCATGAATGTCTTTTCTCATTGCAATATATGAAGAAAAAAGTTAAACACTTGTTGGGAACCATGGATAGTTTGATTTATTGTGAAAGGTGTGACAGATTTAATTGAGTTTTGTGAGGTTTTTTGATAGCATTACAAAACAACACTATTCATTGGACTCTATTTTTAGTAAGGCAAAAAATATTACATATAACTTTTTGTTTTGTTTTCTTTAAATTAGGGATCCTCAATTACTGAATTAACACATTCTGATGCCTGCCAAACTAGAGAACTATGTTCCAGTGGTAAGTTATATAAATTTCTGGAATTTTTAGAGTACTTGTTTAATAAGTGCTTGTTTCTTCTTAATAGGCAATGGTACTGTTTTCTTTTATTTTAGATTCTGGATCAGACTGGGGTCAGGGAATTTACCTTACACAAAGTCAGGGATTTGACACAGCATCAGAAGGCCAAGGAGAAGAAGGTGAAAGTTCGACAGATGTGTTTCCAAAGAAAATAAAGGTATTGTAAGATATTTTTTAGTAAAACTTAGCCAGTGCAGTTTCTATATTAAACATAGTTTATTAGAGCTATATAGTAAGATTCTCTCTGAAGAAACAATTGCATAGCTCGAAGGAATCTTGGGGAATCTATTCAGTTTTATTTTTGTATTTTGCAGATAATTTAACTACAGTATATTTAATAATTAAATGTATAAAGATTTTTTAATAATAATTTTTATTCCTGATATTTTTGTTTGCCTAAATTAGTACAGCCATCTGCAGGACTAGAATTTATCTCCCACATATTTCTTTTGATCAAATTAGTGTGTACTACTTGCTAAATCCTGAAGAATACATTAGGTAAATAGAAGGAACTTAGGGATGAGAACTACACAAAATCATGGGCTGTCTTCTGGGATTGGCTTCCCCCTTCATAGGAAGAATGCATTCATTAATGGTAGGCTGGTGGTTCTTTCTGCAGTGGCTTTTCTATATCAGTCTAACTAGGTAAAACTGTCTTGCTCAATGTTAATTCTCTTTGTTCGTCTGACTTGTTTTCTAGGGATTACTGAGAGCTGTCCATAATGAAGGCATGCAGGTGCTCTCTCTCACTGAATCTCCCTATGGTGATGGAGAGGACCATTCTGTTCAGCAACTTTCAGAATCTTGGCTAGAAGAGAGAAGAGCTTACCTCAGTACAATTTCATCTCTTAAGGATTTAATTACCAAAATGCAAGTGCAAAGCGAACCCGAGGTACTCAAATATTATGCATCTAAATTGTTTTATATGATTTTTATCAATAACAAGGCACTTTGCAAATTAAGTTGTCTTTTATGATGTATTTTCACATGAATTACTATATATTGTTTAAATGCCCCCAAAGCAACACACTTGAAAATAAATTCATAGGCTCTTAGGCTTCTAATATTTATTTTTGGTTAGTAGATAAATATCATTTTTAAAACATTTTTGAAACATGCTTATTTGAAAACTAACTTTTGTTTTTTATACTCTGCTAGGTTTATGATAGTTCTCAAGTTCATGAGAGCTTCTCAGACTGGCGAGGTGAACTTCTGCTTGCCCTTCAGCAAGTTTTCTTAAAGGAGCACAGTGTTTTAATAGCCGCATTTCAGACTGAACTGACAGCTCTAGGTATTCGAGATGCAGCTGGATTATTAAACTGTTTGGAACAGAGAATACAAGAACAGGTATCAAATTCAAACTTAAAACTTTAAAACAAAGAATGCTTTTTAAGTGTAATAAGAAATTAGTTATTGATTAGTTTTAAAGTAAGTCTAAAAGTTAAAATTTTAGTAAGTGCCATTAAGAATATTTAGGAGCAAATTACTACCTTAACTGTTTTATCTTCTTTTAGAAAATAAGCAAGACTGAAAACGAATACACTGAGCTAATCATCCAACTTAGGAAGGTAGAAAAAAAACAAACCACAATAATCCCAAAGGAAAGATACAGTCAATTTTCATTATTTTTAGTACTTAAGATTCTGTAAATTTGCCATGAATGCTGAAGGAGAAATGAAGTAGTAGTAGGAGAAATGAAGGAATAGCTCCTGTGAGCTCCTGGTCACATTGTTGTCAACCAATCAGTCAGTACATAACTGTTTTATGCATGTTTCCATTTAGAGACACCTTACTTACTGTGCATAATCAGTTCATTAACATTGGACTACGGCCAACAGCATTATAACTCATTTCTCAATGAAGCCATCTAACACACATATTTCCTGTCCTAAAATACAACTTTTTTGTGCTTAGGAACACTAGATAGTGCTTCATCACTATGCGTGGGGACCATTTTAACAACAAAATTACCAATAAAAAACACAAAAGTGCAAGACAGCACAAGGACACTTTTTTACATCAGTATAAGAGGTCAAAGAAGAAGGCAGAGTGTCACCTTGTTCAACTTCAGCTAGGAACACGCACATCTGACAATTTAAATGTTTTGCGACCCTGTGCATGTTTGTGAATGACTAAAAAAAGCAACACAGGTATTAATTTTGGGGTGACAGATAAGTTTGAGTGAATAAGAAAATTCATAAATATGTAATCCAGAAATAATGAGGCCTAACTAATAAAAAAAAGTTACTGAAATACATACACTGGGAGGATAAAAATGTTAGTTAAAAGTTGGTTCTTTGAAAGGCTAATAAAAACTTTTCTAAAGAATTGAAAAAGGTAGAGCATTCTTTTAAAAGAAATGAGCAAGACATCATAAAGATACAGCTGAGATATGAAAATATTATGAATAATTCATGTCAATTCAGAAACTACCATTTAACATGGATTTTAAACTAAAGAATGAAACAAGAATCCATGAGTTCATATTGATTTAAACAAATAAGAATTCTTTCTTATATTGAATGCCAATTTGTGTGTAGAAGAAATGATGGAATTAGTAAATCACCCTTTATTAAACACTGTAGTAATAGTCAAGTAAAGCAATAATCAGCAATGGTTGCTAAAACTATTAAAAATTTGATCAGAAAAATATATATAGTCTCACAGTAAATCCTGAGAAAATCCTTTTCAATTACAAAAGGAAAAGCAATAACTTTATAGTCAAGAAACCTTTCCAATACCATGTTAACCAAATGATCAGTTAACTCTGAGCAGTAATGGAACAAGCATATGTCATATACTTCCTCATATGAAGGACACAGCATTACTTTCATGTGTAGCCAAAATCTACTCATTGGGACATACTAGACCAAAACAAATTGAGGCTATTATACATCTTACCAGAATGGCCAAAACAAGAATTAGTGACAATGCCAAGTGCTGGTGAGGATGCAGAGAAATTATATCTCTCATGGATAACTGGTAGGAATGTAAAATGGGAAGGACACTCTGGAAAATCATATAGCAGTTTCTTATAAAGTTAATTATACACTTTATACACTTACCATGTGACCTAGAAGTCACACTCATAGGTATTTAATCAGAGAAAAATGAAAATTTAATGTCTCCATAGAAATCTGTACATGCATATTCATAGCAGTTTTATTCATAATAGATAAAAACTGAAAAAACCAATGTGCTTTGTAGGTAAATGGATAAACAAATTCTAGTACATCCATGCAATGAAATACTACTCAGCAATTAAAAAGGAACAAGTTTAGTGATGACCTCAACCTCTTGTATGTTATATAACAATTGAAAGAAAGTTATAGTGATAGAGATTAGATTAGTGGTTGTCAGGTTAGCACTGGAGAGAGGATGTAATCTCAGAGGAATTTCTTTGTGGTAATGAGACAGTTCTGTACCCTGATTGTGGTGATGGTTATGTGAACCTATACATGTGATAGCATTTCATAGTACTGTACTCCAAGAAAAAGTAAATGCATATAAAAACTAATGAAACTGAATAAGCTCTATAGTTCAGATGAGTATTGTAACAATGTCAGTTTTGGGGTTTTGATAATGTACCATAGTTATATAAGATATTATCAGGGAAAGCTGGCTGAAGGGCACATGGAAACTTTGTCTTAAATTATTTCAAAATAAAAAGGTTTTAAAAATTGAGGGATATACTACAAAATAATTAGCCTGTCCTAAAAAATTCAAGGTCACAAAAGACAAAGACTTACAAATACCACTTTTTTTCCTCTTTTGCAATTAAAGACATTTGGCAAAATTTAAATAAGCTTTGAACATTAGGTAATAGTATTGCAGTAGGTTAGTTTTGATAATTGTACTGTGTTGATCATAGTTGTACTGTGTTTTACTATGTGGAACAATTGCTTGTTCCATTACTGGTGATGTTAACACATCATTTAATTAAGATGGTATTTACAAGGTTTCTCCACTGTAAAGTTACTGCATTTCCTTTTGTAAATTGAAAAGGATTTTCTCAGGTTTTTAATTTTATCACTTTTGATAATTGTACTGTGTTTTGTAAAAGAATGTTCAGGTTTTTAGGAAATACACACTGCAGTTTCTGGGAGTAAAGGAGGATCTCTGCAACAAATCTTCACACATTTTGAAAAGGAAAAATGATATTTGCATGTATGTATATAGATATATACACACACATTATATACAGAGATAGAGAATGATAAAGCAAATGTGATTAACATTTGGGAATGTACATGAAGGTTACATGGGAATTCTTTGCACAATTTTTGGAGCTTTTCTGTAAGTCTGAAATTAATGCAAAATAAAAAATTAAGAACGATTTAAAAAAATCTACCCCCAGGAAATATACCAGCCCCAAATGGTTTTACAGGTAAAGTCTACCAGCACCAAAGAACAAGTAATTCTAGTCTGATACATTTCCTCCCCATCATTGAATGATTGGGGGAATGCCCTCTGTTTTTGTTAGGAAGTTAGCATAAATAACCCTGTTACCAAAACCAGACAAAGATAATAAAAGAAAGAAAAATCATGAACATAGATGCAGAAATTCCAAACAAGATAGTATAACAAACCAAATCCAATATATATATATTTTTAAACACAGTCACCTACACTTAGGCCAGATGCAGAGGTAGCATACCATTATAACTCAGGTGGCTCATTACTTTAACAGATTGAAGGGAAAAACATCCACTGATAATCTCAAAAGATGCAGCTTAAGAAATAAAATAACTTCATACTTTAAAATACCTTTAAAAAATAACAAACTAAAAATAAAAAAGGAATTTCTTGAGCTAAATAAAGGATCCATCTAGTGAAAACCTACAAGCATATCATCTGATAGTTAAATGTTAGAAACATTGTTTAACAAAATGTTCTGTAGCTTGTTGAGCCCCTCCTAAAGATCTAGCCAGCAAAGCAGAGCAAGAAAAATAAATAATGAATGGGAGTGAAGAAGATCCCTTATCTACTTATATATAAAACTGAAGAGAATCTATACACAGATTTTTTATATTAGGTAAAGGTTGGTAATTTTGCTGGATAAAAGATGAAGATGTAAAAATCTGATTTGTCAACAACAAAATATAATTAAAAAAATAGTTACAATAGCATTAAATGACAAATTCCTAAAAATACACAAGCTATTTTTTTCATAATCTAATGAATAAAAAAGAAAATCTTAATAGACCTGTAACAAATAATTAAATTAGTAATTTCAAAACTTCTCACAAAGAAAAACCTTAGATTAGATGCCCTCACTGGTAAATTTACCAAATATTTAAAGAAGAATTAATACCATTCTTTCACAAACTCTTCCTAAATAAAGAAAGGGCACTTCCCAATTATTCTGTGAGGCCAGTATTGCTTTGATTCTAAAACCAGGCAGACATCACAAGAAGAGGAAACTAGATCAGATAGCCAGTGAGAATAAAACAGCCAATGGAAAAATGGGTAAATGGTATAAATATGTGCACAATAAAGAGTATCCAATGGACATATGAAAAGATCTCAAATTTTTAAAAACTGTATTTGTCATACTATGCCATAGTATAAAACATTGAAAATGAGTGTAAAGTAGAGCTACATGTGTCAATCTGGATGATTCAACATGTCAAGTAGAAAAGGCAGATTCCACATGAATAC
The DNA here is from genome assembly GCA_032199065.1 of Smutsia gigantea. Lineage (NCBI taxonomy): Eukaryota > Metazoa > Chordata > Mammalia > Pholidota > Manidae > Smutsia > Smutsia gigantea. Next base: position 96,640 of record JAVSCE010015645.1, on the reverse strand, counting down.
ACTGTGATGCCATTTTTATAAAGCATTAAAACCTACATAACAGTTCTGGTATATTGTTTAGTATATGTGTGTATATGTGACAATATACAGAGTGCATGAAAATAATACTAAACTTAGAATTTGGTTTCTTCTCCAGCAGGTGATGCAGAGGCCGATGTGTTTACGGAGTTGTACATGGAGCCTTAACTGGATAGGTCCTAGTTCTTAGGCTAAATATGGGTGTTTATTATTATTTATGGTTTATTGTGGCTTTGAAGAATTTCAAAATAAATGTAAAGATTAATAACAAAAAAGAAAACCCTAATGAACAGGAAGAGAAAATGAATATCTTTCCAAAATTTTAGTACATGTATTCCATTTATTCTTTTTCCAATTCCCAATTGTGAATGTTACTATCTTTACAACTCTCTTCACTTGATTTTTCACTTTGCATTGTTACAGAGTATTGAATATCAAGCAGCAATGGAATACCTCCAGAAAGCAGATAGAAAGAGTTTGTTATCTGAAATTCAGGCACTGCATGCTCAAATGAATGGTAGGAAAATGACTCTGAAAAGAGAACAAGAGAATGATCAACCAAGCCAAGGTATGCTGTATGACAGGCCCATAGGGTGACACACATAGGTGAAAGGATTTCACTTTGTTTCCTTTCTTACTATTTTTCAGGTAAAACATATTTCCTTTTAGTCACATTTTCTTCTTGTTCTCTTATCTGGGAGATAATTTACATTAATTACCCTAGTAATTAAAGGATTGTCCAGTTGGTTTTAAACAGAAATATTTAATTTACAATGAACAGGCATTGGCTTTATTAGGTTGTTTAACCCATTGAGTTCATTATCTTTCTTTGTTAATGAAGCTTTTTGATAATCAGTTTTAAAAAATTCCATAATGAGGGTAACTATTTCTTTTTTAATACTTATGTAAAATTATATGAATTATCCTTATGTTAACTGTAACATACATACAGAAAAGTAAAAAATGTGAAAATAAACAGTATACCAAATTGTTAAATGAGTGTCTGTGGGAACGTCATCCATGTCAAGTATCCCAAAAGCCCCCTTCCCAAGCACATGCTCCTCTGTGGGAACCTAGAGGTAACTATTATGCTGGTGTTTCTTTAGTTACACTACCTTTTTATACATTCTGAAACCATATGTTTCAAGTTTCTCCTGCTTTTGAGCTTTTTCACTCTATATATATTGTGTCTTGCTTCTTTCCTCTCTCTCTAATATTCTTCTAAGTTAACTGCATTTATTGTTACTGTATAGAATTGCCTTCTGTGGCTTTTTCACAGTTTATATATTCAGTGTGTGGTTGAACATGTAGGTCATTTCTTCCTTTTAGTTATTGCAGCCAGTGCTGTTCTGCATATTGTTATACTATGTTTCTGCAGCATGCATACATGAGTTTTCGAATTTATTAGATAATACCCAAACTGTTTTTCATAGTGGTCATATTAATTTGTTCACTTACTAGCTGTATACAAGAGTTTTGTTTCTTCACATCTTTGCCAACAGATGATATTGTCAGACCTTTGTTGCCAATCTTGTGGGTATGCAGTGGATTGTTAATTTTTTTTTGGTATCATTAATATACAATTACAAGGGCAACATTGTGGTTACAAGATTTCCCCCATTATGAAGTCTGCATCACATATCCCATTACAGTCACTGTCCGTCAGCGTAGTAAGATGCTATACAGTCACTACTTATCTTCTCTGTGCTATACTGCCTTACCCGTGCCCCCCCCCACTATAATATGTGTGCTAATCATAATGCCCCTTACTCCCCTTCTCCCTCCCTTCCCCCTGCCCCCCCACAAGTCCCTTTCCCTTTGGCAACTGTTAGTCCATTCTTGGGTTCTGTGAGTCTGCTGCTGTTTTGTTCCTTCAGTTTTTCTTTGTTCTTATGCTCCACAGATGACTGAAATCATTTGATACTTGTCTTTCTTTGCCTGGCTTATTTTACTAAACATAATACCCTCTAGCTCCATCCATGTTGTTGTAAATGGTAGGATTTGTTTTCTTCTTATGGCTGAATAATATTCCATTGTGTATATGTACCACATCTTCTTTATCAATTCATCTACTGATGGACACTTAGGTTAGTTCCATTTCTTGGCTATTGTAAATAGTGCTGCAATAAACATAGGGGCGCATCTGTCTTTTTGAAACTGGGCTGCTGCATTCTTTGGGTAAATTCCTAGGAGTGGAATTCCTGGGTCAAGTAGTATTTCTATTTTTAGTTTTTTGAGGAACCTCCATACTGCTTTCCACAATGGATGAACTAATTTACATTCCCACTAGCAGTGTAGGAGGGTTCCACTTTCTTCACATCTTTGCCAACATTTGTTGTTATTTGTCTTTTGGATAGTGGCCATCCTAACTGGGTTGAGGTGATATCTCATTGTGGTTTTAATTTGCATTTCTCTCATGATTAGCGATGTGGAGCATCTTTTCATGTGCTTGTTCACCATCTGAATTTCTTTTTTGGAGAATTGTCTGTTCAGGTCCTCTGCCCATTTTTTAATTGGATTATTTGCTTTTTGTCTGTTGAGGTGCATGAGCTCTTTGTATATTTTGGATGTCAAACCTTTATCGGACATGTCATTTATGAATATATTCTCCCATAGTGTAGGATGTCTTTTTGTTCTACTGATGGGGTCTTTTGCTCTACAGAAGCTTTTTAGTTTGATATAGTCCCACTTGTTCATTTTTGCTTTTGTTTCCCTTGCCCGTGGAGATATGTTCATGAAGAAGTTATTCATGGTTATATTAAAGAGAGCTTTGCCTATGTTTTCTTCTAAGAGTTTTATGATTTCGTGACTTACATTCAGGTCTTTAATCCATTTAGAGTTTACTTTTGTGTATGGAGTTAGACAGTAATCCAGTTTCATTCTCTTACATGTAGCTGTCCAGTTTTGCCAACACCAGCTGTTGAAGAGGCTATTTCCCCATGGTATATCCATGACTCCTTTATCATATATTAATTGACCATATATGTTTGGGATTATATGTGGGCTCTCTATTCTCTTCCACGGGTCTATGGGTCTGTTCTTGTGCCAGTACCAAATTGTCTTGATTACTGTGGCTTTGTAGTAGAGCTTGAAGTTGGGGAGCGAGATCCCCCATGCTTTATTCTTCCTTCTCAGGATTGCTTTGCCTATGTGGGAGTCTTTTGTGGTTCCATGTAAATTTTAGAACTATTTGTTCTAGTTCATTGAAGAATGCTGTTGGTATTTTCATAGGAATTGCATTGAATCTGTAGATTGCTTTAGCCAGGATGGCCATTTTGACAATATTAATTCTTCCTACCCAAAAGCATGGGATGAATTTCCATTTATCAATGTCCTCTTTAATTTCTCTTAAGAGTGTCTTGTAGTTTTCAGAGTATAGGTCTTTCACTTCCTTGGTTAGGTTTATTCCAAGATACTTTATTCTTCTTGATGCAATTGTGAATGGAATTGTTTTCCTGATTTCTCTTTCTGCTAGTTCATTGTTAGCGTACAGGAATGCAACAGATTTTGGTGTATTAATTTTATATCCTACAACTTTGCTGAATTCGGGTATTAGTTGTAGTAGATTTGGAGTGGATTATTTAGGGTTTTTTATGTACAATATTATGTCATCTGCAAACAGTGACAGTTTGACTTCTTCTTTTCAAATTTGGATGCCTTTTATTTCTTTGTGTTGTCTGATTGCCATGGCTAGGACCTCCAGTACTATGTTGAATAAAAACAGGGAGAGTGGGCACCCTTGTCTTGTTCCTGTTCCTGGAGGCAAAGCTGTCAGCTTCTCTCTGTTAACTATGACATTGGCTATGGGTTTGTCATATACGGCCTTTATTATGTGGAGGTACTTACCCTCTATACCCATTTTGTTGAGAGTTTTTATCATGAATGGATGTTGAATTTTGTCAAATGCTTTTTCGGCATCTATGGAGATGATCATGTGGTTTTTGTCCTTCTTTTTGTTGATGTGGTGGATGATGTTATGGATTTTCAAATGTTCTACCATCCTTCCATCTCTGGAATGAATCCCACTGATCATTGTGTATGATCTTCTTGATGTATTTTTGAATTCGGTTTGCTCATATTCTGTTCTGTATTTTTGCATCTATGTTCATCAGAGATATTGCTCTGTAGTTTCTTTTTTTGTGGAGTCTTTGCCTGGTTTTGGTATTAGAGTGATGACGGCTTCATAAAATGAGTTTGGAAGTATTTCGTGCTCTTCTATGTTTTGGAAAACTTCAGGAGAATGGGTACTGTGTCTTCTCTAAATGTCTGATAAAATTCACCGGTGAATCATTCTGGTTCAGGGATTTTTTCTTGGGTAGTTTGTTTGTTCTTTTAAATAATTTCTTTTGGTATCATTAATCTACAATTGCATGTGCAATATTATGGTTATTAAACTACCCATTCATCTGGTTCCCCCCCACCAACCTCATTACAGTCACTGTCCATCAGTGTAGTGAGATGCTATAGATTCACTACTTGTCTTCTCTGAGTTGTACAACCCTCCCCATGCCCCCCAAACATTACGTCTGCTAATCGTAATGCCCCTTTTTGCCTCTTATCCCTCCCTTACCACCAATCTTCCCCAATCCCTTTCCCTTTGGTAACTATTAATCCGTTCTTGGGTTCTGTGAGTCTGCTGCTGTTTTGTTCCTTCAGTTTTTTTCTTTGTTCTTATACTCCACATATGCGTGAAATCATTTGATACTTGTCTTTCTCGGCTTGGCTTATTTCACTGAACATAATACCCTCTAGTTCCATCCATGTTGTTGCAAATGGTAGGATTTGTTTTCTTCTTAGGCCTGAATAATATTCCATTGTGTATATGTACCACATCTTCTTTATCCATTCATCTACTGATGGACACTTAGGTTGCTTCCATTTCTTGGCTATTGTAAAAAGTGCTGCGATAAACATAGGGGTACATATGTCTTTTTCAAACTCGGCTGGTGTATTCTTAGAGTAAACTCCTAGGAGTGGAATTCCTGGGTCAAACGGTATTTCTATTTTGAGTTTTTTGAGGAACCTCCATACTGCTTTCCACAATGGTTGAACTAATTTGCATTCCCACCAGCAGTGTAGGAGGGTTCCCTTTTCTCCACGTCCTCGCCAACATTTGTTGTTGTTTGTGTTTTGGATGTTGGCCATCCTCACCGGTGTGAGGTGATATCTCATTGTGGTTTTAATCTGCATTTCTCTGATGATTAGCGATGTGGAGCATCTTTTCATGTACCTGTTGGCCATCTGAATTTCTTCTTTGGAGAAGTGTCTAGTCATGTCCTCTGCCCATTTCTTAATTGGATTATTTGCTTTTTGTTTGTTAAGGTGCGTGAGTTCTTTATATATTTTGGATGTCAACCCCTTATCAGATACGTCATTTATGAATATATTCTCCCATACTGTAGGATGTCTTTTTGTTCTACTGAGGGTGTCCTTTACTGTACAGAACCTTTTCAGTCTGATATAGTCCCACTTGTTCATTTTTGCTTTTGTTTCCCTTGCCCAGGGAGATATGTTCATGAAGAAGTCGCTCATGTTTATGTCCAAGAGATTTTTGCCTATGTTTTTTCCAAGAGGTTTATGGTTTCCTGACTTACATTCAGGTCTTTGATCCACCTTGAGTTTACCTTTGTGTATGGTGCTAGGCAGTAGTCCAGTTTCATTATCTTACATGTAGCTGTCCATTTTGCCAACACCAGCTGATGAAGAGGCTGTCATCTCCCCTTTGTATATCCAAGGGTTCTTTATCAAGTATTAATTGACTGTAGATGTTTGGGTTAATGTTTGGATTTTCTATTCTGTTCCACTGGTCTTTGGGTCTGTTTCTGTGCCAATACCAAATTGTCTTGATTACTGTGGCTTTGTAGTAGAGCTTGAAGTAAGAGAGCGTAATTCCCCCTGTTTTATTCTTCCTTCTCAGGATTGCTTTGGCTATTCGGGGTCTTTTGTGGTTCAATATGAATTTTAAAATTATTTGTTCCAGTTCATTGAAGAAAGCTGTTGGTAGTTTGATAGGGATTGCGTTGAATCTATAGATTACCTTAGGTAGTATAGCCATTTTGACAATATTTATTTTTCCTAGCCAAGGCATGGGATGCATTTCCATTTGTTAGTGTCCTCTTTAATTTCTCTTAGGAGTGTCTTGTAGTTTTCAGAGTACAGGTCTTTCACTTCCTTCGTTACATTTATTCCTAGGTATTTTATTCTTTTTGATGCAATTGTGAATGGAATAGTTTTTCTGATTTCTCTTTCTCTTAGTTCATCGTTGGTGTATAGGAAAGCAACAGATTTCTGTGTGTTAATTTTGTATTCTGCAACTTTGCTGAATTCAGATATTAGTTCTAGTAATTTTGGAGTGGAGTCTTTAGGGTTTTTTATGTACAATATCATGTCATCTGCAAATAGTGACAATATGACTTCTTTACCAATCTGGATGCCTTGTATGTCTTTGTTTTGTGTAATTGCCGTCGCTAAGACCTCCAGTACTATGTTGAGTAACAGTGGAGAGAGTGGGCATCCCTGTCTTTTTCCTGATCTTAGATAAAAAGCTTTCAGCTTCACGCTGTTAAGTATTATGTTAGCTGTGGGTTTGTCATATATGGCCTTTATGGTGTTGAGGTACTTGCCGTCAATACCCAGTTTGTTGAGAGTTTTAATCAGGAATGGATGCTGAATTTTGTCAAATGCTTTTTCAGCATCTATGGAGATGATCATGTGGTTTTTGTTCTTTTGTTGATGTGGTGGATGATGTTGATGGATTTTCGAATCTTGTACCATCCTTGCATCCCTGGGATGAATCCCACTTGGTCATGGTGTATGATCCTCTTGATGTATTTTTGAATTCGGTTTGCTAATATTTTGTTGAGTATTTTTGCATCTACGTTCATCAGGGATATTGGTCTGTAATTTTCTTTTTTGGTGAGATCTTTGCCCGGTTTTGGTATTAGAGTGATGCTGGCTTCATAGAATGATTTTGGAAGTATTCCCTCCTCTTCTATTTTTTGGAAAACTTGAAGGAGAATCGGTGTTATTTCTTCTCTATGTGTCTGGTAGAATGCAGAGGTGAATCCATCAGGTCCAGGGGTTTTGTTCTTGGTTAGTTTTTTGATTACCGAATCAATTTCGTTGCTGGTGGTTGGTCAGTTTAGTTTTTCTGTTTCTTGCTTCATCAGTCTTGGAAGGTTGTATTTTTCTAAGAATTTGTCCATTTCTTCTAGGTTTTCCACCTTGTTAGCATATAGATTCTCATAATATTCTCTTTTAATTCTTTGTATTTCTGTGGGGTCCGTTGTTATTTTTCCTTTCTCATTTCTGGTTCTGTTTATGTGTGTAGATTCTCTTTTTCTCTTAATGAGTCTGGCTATGGGTTTATCTATTTTGTTTATTTTTTCCAAGAACCAGCTCTTGGTTTTATTGATTTTTTCTATTGTTTTATTCTTCTCAATTTTATTTATTTCTTCTCTAATCTTTATTATGTCCCTCCTTCTGGTGACTTTGGGCCTCATTTGTTCTTCTTTTTCCAATTTCTGTAATTGTGTCTTCAGACTATTCATTTGGGAATGTTCTTCCTTCTTTAAATAGGCCTGGATTGCAATATACTTTCCTCTTAGAACTGCCTTTGCTGCGTCCCACAGAAGTTGTGGCTTTGTGTTGTTGTTGTCATTAGTCTCCATATATTCTTTGATTTCTGTTTTGATTTGGTCGTTAACCCATTGATTAATTAGGAGAGTATTGTTAAGTCTCCATGTATTTGTGAGCCTTTTTGATTTCTTTTTAAAATTTATTTCTAGTTTTATACCTTGGTGATCTGAGAAGTTGCTTGGTAGGATTTCAGTATTTTTGAAATTACTGAGGTTCTTTTTGTGGCCTAGTATGTGGTCTATTCTGGAAAATGTTCCATGTGCACTTGAGAAGAATGTGTATCCTGTTGCTTTTGGGTGTAGAGTTCTGTAGATGTCTGTTAGGTCCATCTGTTCTAGTGTGTTGTTCAGTGCCTCTGTGTCTTTACTTATTTTCTGTGTAGTTGATCTCTCCTTTGGAGTGAGTGGTGTGTTGAAGTCTCCTAAGATGAATGCATTGCTGTCTATTTCCTCCGTTCATTCTGTTAGTGTTTGTTTCACATATGCTGGCGCTCCTGTGTTGGGTGCATATATATTTATAATGGGTATATCTTCTTGTTGCACTGACCCCTTTATCATTATGTAATGTCCTTCTTTATCTCTTGCTACTTTCTTCGTTTCGATGTCTATTTTGTCTGATACAAGTACTGCCATACCTGCTTTTTTCTCTTTGTTGTTTGCATGAAATATCTTTTTCCATCCCTTCACTTTTAGTCTGTGTATATCTTTGGATTTGAGGTGAGTCTCTTGTAAGCAGCATATATGTGGGTCTTGCTTTTTTATCCATTCTGTTACTCTGTGTCTTTTGATTGGTGCATTCAGTCCATTTACATTTAGGGTGTTTATCAATAGATATGTACTTATTGCCATTGCTCGCTTTAGATTCGTCGTTACCAAAGGTTCAAGGGTTGCTTCTTTACTATCTAACAATCTACCTTAACTTTCTTGTTAAGTTATTGTAAACACCGTCTGATGTTTCTTTATTTCTCTCCCTTATTATTCTTCCTCCTCCATTCTTTATATACTAGGTGTTTTATTCTTTGCCTTTAGTTAGTATTTGGATGATCTGCTTTGTTTGCTATGATTTTATTTTCTCTGGTGACATGTTTTTATCCTTAGGGGTGCCTCCTTCTAGAGCAGTCAGTTTAAGATATCCTGGAGTAGTGGCTTATGAGAGGCAAACTCTCTCAACTTTCGTTCGTGTGGAAGTTTTTTAATCCCTCCGTCATATTTAAATGATAATCGTGCTGGATACAATATTCTTGGTTCGAGGCCCTTCTGTTTCATAACGTTAAATATATCATGCCATTCTCTTCTGGCCTGTAAGGTTTCTGTTGAGAAGTCTGATGATAGTCTGATGGGTTTTCCTTTGTAGGTGATCTTTTTTCTCTCTCTAGCTCCCTTTAATACTCTGTCTTTATCCTTGATCTTTTCCATTTTAATTATTATGTGTCTTGGTGTTGTCTTCGTTGGGTCCCTTGTGTTGGGAGACCTGTGGGCTTCGGTGGACTGCGAGAATATTTCCTTCCCCAGCGAGAGAAAGTTTTCAGCAATTATTTCTTCAAAGACACTTTCTATCCCTTTTTCTCTCTCTTCTACTCCTGTAATGTGAATATTGTTCCGTTTGGATTGGTCCCACAGTTCTCTTAATATTCTTTCATTCCTAGAAATCCTTTTATCTCTCTCTGCCTCAGCTTCTCTGTATTCCTGTTCTCTGTTTTCTATTCCATTAACAGTCTCTTGCATCTCATCCTGTCTGCTGTTAAGCCCATTGATCGCTTGTCTGATTTCTGCATTATCTTTCCTCACTTCCCTCACTTCCTCCCCCAGCTCTTGCACATTTCTCTGTAGGTCCATCAGCATGGTTATGACTTTTATTCTGAATTCTTTTTCAGGAAGACTGTGCATTTCCATCCCTTCAGGCTCCCTCTCTGGGGTTGTCTGTTTGATTTTGGTCTGAACCATATTCCTCTGTCTTTTCATGGCTATAGAAGTGGTCACTGGTAGTTGCCACGCATGTCAGCTGGGCTCTTTAAGAGTTTAAAAAGAAAAAAGAAAGAAAAGAAAAGAAAAAACAAAAACAAAAACAAAACAAAACAGAAAAACAAAAAAAAAAGTCCACCGGGAGTAGATTCTGTGGGAATGCTGTAGGTGGTGCTATTGCTCCACTATTCCGCAGCCATGACCACCCCGCTCTGCCGGGCCCTTTATAGCTCTGGCTGGGGTGGGAACGAATGGGAGGCTGTTGATCTCTGTGAGAAGTCTAAGTGCAGCCACCCTTTCCCAGTCACCAGCTAAGTGGCCGAAACTCCTCAGGACTCCCAGCCTGCTGGGCTGAGTGTGCTGGGGCAATCCAGCTCTTCCGCTGGGCTCCTGTCTCTTTAAGACCGCTGAAAAAAGTGCGCGCTTTTCTTTTCTTTCCTTCCCAGTAGCCGGCTGCAAGCACCCTGGTGCGTTCCTCGCTCAGGTCCTGCACCTTCTGTCTCCAATCTCTGCTACACCGCGCGATGTGTGTCAGCGCTCCCTGTACAGATCACCGGGGCTGGTTATTTCGCGGGGTGTACTTCCACTCCCTCCCGGCTCTGAATCCTCTCCTCCCGCTGGTGCGCTGCGGTGGGTGAGTGCTCGGGTCCCACTGGGTCGCGGCTCCATATCTTACCCACCTCGCGGGGTGCTGTGTCCTCTCAGGTATAGCTGCACACTGTGTGCTTTCCTGTGTATTCTGGTCTGTCTTTTAGGAATAGTTGTATTTGCTGTATTTTCATAGATATATATAGTTTTGGGAGAAGATTTCTGCTGCCCTGCTCATGCTGCCATCTTCCCCAAGTCCTCTTGGGTAGTTTTTTGATTACCAGTTCAATTTCATTACTAGTAATTGGTCTGTTTAGATTTTCTGTTTCTTCCTGGGACAGTCTTAGAAGGTTGTATTTTTCTGGGAAGTTGTGCATTTCTTCCAGGTTATCCAGTTTGTTAGCATATGGATTTTCATAGTATGCTCTCATAATTCTTTGTATTTCTGTGGTTTCTGTAGTGATTTTTCCTTTCTCATTTCTGATTCTGTTTATGTGTGGATTCTCTTTTTTTATAAAAAGTCTGGCTAGGGGTTTATCTATTTTGTTTATTTTCTCAACCAGTTCTTGGTTTCATTAATTTTTTTCTATTTTATTCTTCTAAATTTTACTTATTTCTCTGATCTTTATTATGTCCCTCCTTGTGCTAACTTTGGGGCTCATTTGTTCTTCTTTTGGCAGTTTCAATAATAGTGAATTTAGACTATTCACTTGGGATTGTTCTTCCTTCTTTAAATAGGCCTGGATAGCTATATCCTTTCCTCTTAGAACTGCCTTTGCTGTGGCCCACAGGCATTGGGACTATGTGCTGTTGCTTTTATTTGTCTCCATATATTGCTTGATCTGTTTAAATTTGTTCATTGATCCATTGATTATTTAGGAGCATGTTGTTAAGCCTCCATGTGTTTGTAAACCTTTTTGTTTTCTTTGTGCAAGTTATTTCTTGTTTTATACCTTTGTTATCTGAGAAGTTGGTGGGAACAATTTCAGTCTTTTTGAATTTACTGAGGCTCTTTTTGTGGCCTAGTATGTGGTCTGTTCTGGAAAATGTTCCCTGTGCACTTGAGAAGAATGTGTATCCTCCTGCTTTGGGTGGAATGTTCTATAGATGTCTGTTAGGTCCATCTGTTCTAATGTGTTGTTCAGTGCCTCTGTCTCCTTACTTATTTTCTGTCTGGTTGATCTGACCTTTGGAGTGAGTGGTGTGTTGAAGTCTCCTAAAATGAATGCATTGCATTCTCTTTCCTCCTTTAATTCTGTTACTGTTTGTTTCACATATAGGTTATCCTGTGTTGGGTGCATAGATATTTATAATGGTTATATCCTCTTCTTGGATCGAAGCCTTTATCATTATGTAATGTCCTTCTTTTGTCTCTTGTGACTTTGTTTTGAAGTCTATTTTTCTGATACAAGTGCTGCAACACCTGCTTTTTTCTCCCTATTGTTTGCATGAAATACCTTTTTTCATCCCTTCACTTTTAGTCTGTGTATGTCTTTGGGTTGGAGGTGAATCTCTTGTAAGCAGCATATAGATGTGTCTTGCTTTTTTATCCATTCTGTTACTCTTTGTCTTTTGATTGGTATATTCAGTCCATTTACATTTAGAGTGATTATTGATAGATATGTACTTAGTGCCATTGCAGGCTTTGGATTTGTGGTTACCAAAGGTTCAAGGGCAGCTTTTTTACTATCTAAATGTCTAATTTAACTCACTTATTATGCTGTTATAAACACAGTCTGATGATTCTTTATTTCCCTCCATTCTTTGTCTTCCTCCTCCTCTCTTTATATTAGGTATTTATTCTGTACTCTTTGTTTCCCTTAACTGATTTTGTGGATAGCTGATTTTGTTTTGCCTTTCATTAGTATTTGGTTGGTCAACTTTCTTTTTATTTATGTATGTATGTATGTATTTATTTATTTTTATTTTGGTATCATTAATCTACAATTACATAAGATTACATAAGCAACATGATGGTTACTAGACTACCCCCATCATCAAGTCCCACCACATACCCCATTACAGTCACTGTCCATCAGCACAATAAGATGCTATAGAATCACTACCTGTCTTCTCTATGTTCTACAGCCCTCCGCATGCACTCTGCACCACTACATTATTTCTCCTAATTGTAATGCCCCTTCTTCCCCCTTATCTCTCCCTTCCCGCCCATCCTCCCCAGTCCCTTTCCCTGTGGTAATTGTTAGTCTGTTCTTGGGTTCTATGAGTCTGCTGCTCTTCTGTTCCTTCTGTTTTTTCTTTGTTCTCATATTCCACATAAGAGTGAAATCATTGATATTTGTCTTTTTCCACCTGGCTTATTTCACTGAGCATTATACCCTCTAGCTCCATCCATGTTGTTGCAAATGGTAGGTTTTGTTTTTTTCTTATGGCTGAATAATATTCCATTGTGTATATGTACCACATCTTCTTTATCCATTCACCTACTCATGGACACTTAGGTTGGTTCCATTTCTTGGCTTTTGTAAATAGTGCTGCAGTAACCATAGGGGTGCATATGTCATTTTGAAACTGGGCTCCTACATTCTTAGGGTAAATTTCTAGAAGTGGAATTCCTGGGTCAAATGGTATTTCTATTTTGAGTTTTTTGAGGAACCTCCATACTGCTTTCCACAATGATTGAACTAATTTACATTCCCACCAGCAGTGTAGGAGCCTTTCCCTTTCTCCACATCCTCGCAAACAGTATTTGTTGTTTGTCTTTTGGTTGTTGGCCCTCCTTTCCGGTGTGAGGTGATATCTCACTGTGGTTTTAATTTGCATTTCTCTGATGATTAGCGATGTGGAGCATCTTTTCATGTGCCTGTTGGCCATCTGAATTTCTTCTTTGGAGAAGTGTCTATTCATGTCCTTTGCCCATTTCTTAATTGCTTTTTGTTTGTTGAGGTGCGTGAGTTCTTTATATATTTTGGATATCAACCCCTTATCGGATATGTCATTTATGAATATATTCTCCCATACTGTAGGATGTCTTTTTGTTCTACTGATGGTGTCCTTTGCTGTACAGAAGCTTTTCAGCTTGATATAATCCCACTTGTTCATTTTTGCTTTTGTTTCCCTTGCCCGGGGAGCTATGTTCATGAAGAAGTTGCTCTGTTTATGTCCAAGAGATTTTTGACTGTTTTTTTCTAATAGTTTTATGGTTTCATGACTTATATTCAGATCTTTGATCCATTTCGAATTTACTTTTTTGTATGGCATTAGACAGTGATCCAGTTTCATTCTCTAATATGTAGCTGTCCAGTTTTGCCAACACCATCTGTTGAAGAGGCTGTTATTTCCCCATTGTATATCCATGGCTCCTTTATCATGTATTAGCTGACCATATATTTGTAAGTGGAGAATATATTCATAAATGACATATCTGATAAAGGGTCGATATCCAAAATATATATTTCAGTTCATATCTGGACTCTATTCTGTTCCACTGGTCTGTGGGTCTGTTCTTGTGCCAGTACCAAGTTGTCTTGATTACTGTGGCTTTGTAGTAGAGCTTGAAGTTGGGAAGCGAGATCCCCTCTGCTTTATTCTTCCTTCTCAGGATTGCTTTGCCTATTCAGGTCTTTTGTCGTTCCATATGAATTCTAGAAGTATTCGTTCCAGTTTGTTGAAGAATGCTGTGATATTTTGATAGAGATTGCATTGAATCTGTAGATTGCTTTAGGCAGGGTGGCCATTTTAACAATATTCATTCTTCCTACTCAAGAGCATGGGATGAGTTTCCATTTTTTAGTGTCCTCTTTAATTCCTCTTAAGAGTGTCTTGTAGTTTTCAGGGTGTAGGTCTTTCACTTCCTTAGTTAGGTTTATTCCTAGGTATTTTATTCTTGATGCAATTGTGAATGAAATTGTTTTCCTGATTTCTCTTTCTGCTAGCTCATCGTTAGTGTATAGGAAAGCAACAGATTTCTGTGTATTAATTTTGTGTCCTGCAACTTTAGATATTTTGTATCCTGAATTCAGATATTAGTTCTAGAAGTTTTGGAGTGGAGTCTTTAGTGTTTTTTATGTACAATATCATGTCATCTGCAAATAGTGAAGTTTAACTTCTTCCTTACCGATCTGGATGCCTTTTATTTGTTTGTTTTGCCTGATTGCCATGGCTAGAACCTCCAGTGCTCTGTTGAATTTAAGTGGGGAGAGGTGGCATCCCTGTCTTTTTCCCGATCTTAGGTGAAAAGTTTTCAGCTTCTCGCTGTTAGTTATGACGTTGGCTGTTGGTTTTCATACATGGCCTTTATTATGTTGCGGTACTTGCCCTCTATACCCATTTTGTTGAGAGTTTTTATCATAAATGGATGTTGAATTTTGTCGAATGCTATTTCAGCATCTATGGAGATGATCATGTGGTTTTTTGTTCTTCTTTTTGTTGATGTGGTTGGATGATGTTGATGGATTTTCAAATGTTGTAGCATCCTTACATCCCTGAGATGAATCCCGTTTGATCATGGTATATGATCCTCTTGATGTATTTTTGAATTTAGTTTGCTAATATTTTGTTGAGTATTTTTGCATCTATGTTCATCAGGGATATTGGTCTGTAATTTTCTTTTTTTGTGGTCTCTTTGCCTGGTTTTAGTATTAGAGTGATGTTGGCTTCATAGAATGAGTTTGGACGTATTCCCTCCTTTTGTTTTTTGGAAAACTTTAAGGAGAATGGGTTTTATGTCCTCTCTGTATGTCTGTTAAAATTCAGCAGTGAATCCATCTTTCCCTGGGGTTTTGTTCTTTGGTAGTTTTTTGATTACCAATTCAATTTCATTTCTGGTCATTGGTCTGTTTAGATTTTCTGTTTCTTTCTTGGTCAGTCTTGGATGGTTGTAGTTTTCTAGAAAGTTGTCTATTTCTTCTATGTCATCCAGCTTGTTAGCATATAGATTTTCATAGTATTCTCTAATAATTCTTTGTATTTCTGTGGTGTCTGTTGTGATTTTTCCTTTCTCATTTCTGATTCTGTTTATGTGTGTAGATTCTCTTTTTCTCTTAATATGTCTGTTTAGGGGTTTATCTATTTTGTTTATTTTCTCAAAGAGCCAGCTCTTTGTTTTATTAATTGGTCTACTTTCTTTGCTGGGTTTTATTTTCTCTGGTCACAGCTATTTAGCCTTAGGCATACTTCCATCTAGGGTAGTTCCTTTAGAATACATTGTAGAGATGGTTTGTGGGAGGTAAATTCCCTCAACTTTTGCTCATCTGGGAATTGTTTAATCTCTCCTTCACATTTTAATGATAATCAGTCGGGATATAGTATTCTTGGTTTGAGGCCCTTTTGTTTCATTGCACTGATTATATCATGCCATTCCCCCTGGCGTCTACAGTTTCTGTTGAGAAGTCTGATGATAGCCTGATGGGTTTTCCTTTGTAGGTGATCTTTTGTCTCTCTCTGGCTGCTTTTAATACTCTGTCCTTGTCTTTGATCTTTGCCGTTTTAATTATTATATGTGTTGGTGTTGTCCTCCTTGGGTCCCTTGTGTTGGGAGGTCTTTGGACCTCCATGGTCTGAGAGATATTTCCTTCCCCAGATTGAGGGTGTTTTCAGCAATTATTTCTTCAAAGACATTTTCTATCCCTTTTTCTCTTTCTTCTTCTTCTGGTACCCCTATAATGTGAATATTGTTCCATTTGGAGTGGTCACACAGTTCTCTTAATATTCTTTCATTCCCAGAGATCCTTTTCTCTCTCTTAGAGCTTCTTTGTATTCCTGTTCTGTGATTTGTTTTCCATTAACAGTCTCTTCCATCTCATCCAGTCTCCTCTTAAATCCTTCCGTTGTTTATTTCATTACTGTTATCACCCTCCTGAATTCATCCCTTAGCTCTTGAATAGTTCTCTGTGGCTCCATCAGCATGCTTATGAATTTTATTTTGAATTCTTTTCCAGGAAGATTGGTGATTTTAGTCTCACCAAGCCCTCTCTCTGGTGTTTGAGGTGTTTTGGACTGAACAAGGTTCTTATGATTTTTTCATGGCGCTGGGAGTGGTCACTAGCTAGTGGCGACTGTTTGCTGGTCACCTTGCCTTTCTCCTGCAGTCAGCTGCACACAGGGAGCAGCCTCTGGGTTAATCCCCCAACTGCTGTGGGCGGGGCGGCCCTCAGGATGGCCTAGGGCACTGGCAGGGATTGCAGGTGAGCAGCGCATATTCTGCCATGAGAACAGAGCCCCTTTGTGCCCTCTGGACTCTGTGCCTGCCTCCACTGTTTTTGCCAGTCAACTGATGTGCAGGCAGCAGCCTCTGGGTCTGGGCCGGTTAGCCACGCGCAGGGAGAAGCCTCTGTTAGGCTGTGTGGTTGCTGTAGGTGGTGATGCTCCTTGGGTGTTCTGCAGTAATGGCGGGTCAGCCAATTTGCTTGCAGGTGCCCTCAAGGAAGAAGGAATGGCAGGCTGCTTATCGCTGTGAGGGAACTCTCAGCTGTGTTACCAACCAAATGGTTAGGGCGCCTGAAGTTCTTTAAAGTTCCCAGCCTGCTGGGTTGAGTGTGCCAGGACTATTTTGTCCACCTGTTAAACCCTTGTCCCTTTAAGACTTTTAAAGTGCATGCTTTCCTTTTGTCCCAGGGCAGCCAGCTGTGGGAACCTGTTCACAGTCTTAGTCTCTGATTTTGCTTTTCCGCTCCTCATATCCAGAGCACCATGCGATGTGTGTCTGTGTTCCCAGGGAAGATTACTAGGGCTTGTTATTTAGCAGTCCTGTGCTTCCACTCCCTCTCCACTCTGATTCTTTTCCTCCCACCAGTGAGCTGGGGTTGGGGGAGTGCTCTGGTCCCGTCGGTTCCCGGCTTTGTATCTTACCCTTTTCCATGAGATGTTGGGTTCTTGCAGATGCAGCCTGGCTAGTGTACTGTATCTTCTTGTCACTCTTTTAGGAATAGTTGTATTTGCTGTATTTTCAAAATATATATGGTTTTGGATGGAGATTTCTGCCACCCTACTCACGCTGCCATGTTTTTGTCTCCTGTTGTTGTGATTTTAATTTGTATTTCTCTCATTACTGAAATGGCTTAGTCCTTTGTCACAGGGTTGTTGGCTAGCTGGATTTCTCCTTTTGTGATGTGCTAGTTCAGATCTTTTGTCACTTTTCATTGGAGAAGTCTGTTAATTTAAATTGAGCTGCAAATGGAAATCATGAAAGATTAAAGTGAAATCTAATTTTCATCATATCTAGTGAAGACATGTTTGTCTTCAGTTTTTTTTAACGGTAGAAATAATTATGCTTTTGAAAATTTTTAAGTTATACCATAGTCCCACATTTGTTTTTGAACACCTGAAGATTGTAACTATCTTAAAATGTTTCAGAAAAGCAGGTATAATTGGATCACAAATTAAATATGTTCCTTATATTTAGACATAAAATTAATTGATGGTTATTTCTAGAGAATTGATTAGAATTACTTAAGTTAAATTGAACCCCACTGAGAACTTAGTATCCCATAGATACACATTTATGTTTGTAAATCCTTAGCCTCTGCTACCTAAGAAATACAGTTCACTCTTGAACAATGCAGGGGTTAGGGGTATCAGCCCCACCCCCATGCAGTCAAAAATCTGAGTATAATTTTTGCCTCCCCAGAAACTGCTAATAACTAGAAGATTTAACTGATAACATAGTCAATTAACACAAGTTTTGTATATGTATTATTCTTATAGTAAGCAGAGGAGGCAAAATATTCTTTTCCAGTTGTCACAAATCTCCAAAAAAAGTTCCCATATGTTAATTGGAAAAACATGCATAAGTGGACCCAGGCTGTTCAAACCCATGTTGTTTAAGGATCAACTGTAGTTTCAAAAGCCTAAATTAACATGATTATCTTCTAAAGCTAGTGTTATTCCTGTCTCCTAACATAACTAGTATGAATTATAATATGATGTGATAAACTTTGATAAAACTTTTTAAGTTAAAAACACATTTGTGGCAGAATACAGAAACAACATAATAGAGTAAAAATCACCCCTAGTATCTCCTAAATACTGAAATAGTGGCTATTAACACCCAGGTAAATATATATCAAGACCGTTTCAATGTGCATACATTTATATTCTTTAAAATAATGGGATCCTGATAGATATTTTGTAACCTTTTTTTTTTCCGTTTATTATACTTAGGGTTTTTAACAGACACGTAGCAAGATTTGGCTGGTTTTTAAAGGAAAAAAAAAAACAAAAAACAAACATGATCTAAAATGGTGTTTGGACTTCCCACTGTTGTTATTGTAAAGTTCCTAGGGACTATCCACAGAAGAAGACTGAATTAAACAAGCAAGCAGTTGTCATCCATTGTAGTCACAGTTACGTAGGTAACTCCTGAAGTACTTTGTGTGGCTATCAAAACCACGGGAATATTTTAGTTTGAGTTATTGGAATTCTTAATGAACAAATATAAATTTGTATTTATAGTCTTGGGTGAACACCTAAAAGTTTTTTATTTCAGGTTTTATATCCATTAACATATTCTGTTAAACTTTTATCATCCTTATATATTTATAGTTCTGAAATCTTGACCATTTAGCACTGTGAGGAAAATATGCATAAAGTGTATTTATATAGATTGCCAACTTTGGGTACTATAATCTTTTCACATTTGCTTAGTAGTAAGTTCCTAAATGAAAAATGAGTTCTTATCAACAAAAATTTATAAACAAAATATTAGTTGCTAGATCATATTTTAAGTATTAATAACTTTCTGTTTAGAACTCTTGGAATATAATATGCAGCAGAAGCAGTCTCAAATGCTAGAGATGCAAGTGGAGCTCAGCAGTGTGAAAGACAGAGCAACAGAGCTGCAGGAACACCTGAGTTCTGAGAAAATGGTGGTTGCTGAACTGAAGAGTGAACTTGCACAAACTAAACTGGAACTAGAAACAACCCTGAAGGCACAGCATAAGCACCTAAAGGAATTAGAGACATTCAGGTGTGTCAAGCTTCCTTATTACAAACTTACATTATTGAGGGGATTAGGGTAGTTTTATCACAGACATTGTGTAGATCTTACAAAAACCTAACATTGTACACATGTTTAAGTAGCATTTTCATTTGGAGGATAAACTATAGCGAAAAGGAAAAACTCCAAATTTTTCCAAATGATGAACTCATGATTAGGCATTGGCATATTCTCTGCTGTGGCTTCCATTCTGTTTGAGACTTGTTGTTCTGTAATATATAATTTTGACCTTTATCATACCACCAGGTAATTTGAAGTGATATTTATGATCTCATTAGAATTCATGGTTGAGTTAGTTAAATTATGCAAAATGTTTTAAAAGATAAAGTTTGTGAAAAGGTTAAATCTATTGGTGTAAATATTGGGATATTCTGCTTGCTGAGGGCACATTACAAGTACAATCATTCTTTATTTTGAACATTATTTTCACACACACAGTGATTTCCATGTTCAGTAGAAGACAAAAGAAAATTTTTATTAATACTATTTTGTAACAATAGATTCTTTGCAATGGTGAATAATAACTGATAGTTCTACTACTAGAAGCAGTTAATTTGAAATGAGCCAGTTGAAAAACTGTTATCTTTACATAGTATATATTTTCCTATTCACAAATTTATCATAGACCTCCACTTTTCAGTGGAAGCTGTTCTCTCCTTTTCTCTCAATGTGTGCTTGGCCAGAGTAGTTTTATGAAAGTTCATTTGTCTGTCTGATTTAGGTTGGAAGTTAAAGATAAAACAGATGAAGTACATTTGCTTAATGACACATTAGCAAGTGAACAGAAAAAGTGCAGAGAGCTCCAGTGGGCTTTGGAAAAAGAGAAAGCCAAACTGGGACGCAGTGAAGAGAGGGATAAAGAAGAACTCGAGGTACTATTATCTTTGTTTATAAATGTCTGTGGAACATCCAAATGGGAGAAGAGAGAGAGTCAGGAAGGGCTTTCCTTTTTCTAAAATGTCAACCTTAGATTTTATGAAGTAAAATAAGTTGTTCGTTGTATGATGAATACTATTATGTTATCTAAGCTGTATTTCCAGGAAATGCTAAAGGTGTGTTGCTTTTTTTGTTTTGCTACATCCAAGGATGCATATAGACTGTGGTGCTACAAAACATGTGTTTGGAGAAATCACATTAGTGTGTATACAATTTGATAAATAGGGCAGTCATGTCAGTTTAATGCAGATACAGTTTTGGTTTTTATTTTTTATGTAAGGGGAGCAGTGGTACTTTCCTGGCAGCAGGAGCCCTTGCTGCTATATTTTAAGAAAATTTAAAATTAGTTCCTTAAGTCTGGGCTCTTGCCCAAAGAGGTACAACCCAGCCTTGCACAGCTTGTGGCTCAAGGCAGGTGGTACTGCACTCAGTGCCCATGTTAACAGTAGCCCTGCTGCCTCAGAGTTCTAACCATATACTCCTGGTACTCACTAGCTCTGTGTTAAAAATCAGTATAGCCAGCATTTCTGTCCTATTATTTTGGATTGGTTTGGCTTTTTTTGTTGTTGCTTTTGTTTTAATGTCCACCATGGTAGCCTCTGGGGACAATGAGCTCTCTCCCTGGCAAGAATATGTTATCTCCTCAGGTACTTATTACTATTTTTTATCATTACTGAATAGGTCTTGAGTACTTGTCCCTAACCCAGCTTTCCCCATAAGCCCTAGTATTTTTAGTGTGTGATTTTGGAAAACATGAGTTTTTTTTTCAGGAACTCATATCACATGATATCAGAAATACTTACATTTTTAAAGGTTATTATCCCTAGAAGAAATGTACCGTTTTTCATATTCCTTAAACAAATATGATTACTTTTGGAGAGAAACTATTATTCAGCTTAGCTATCTTTTGTTTACATTCTTTGGTGAAAATCAATTGGCTGTCCAAATAATTATGCTCCAACCACTGAAAAATTTGAGTTAATAAACCAGGTAGTTTCTATTACCAAATATACCACTTTAGTATTAATAAAAGCACAATTGTATAAAGTAGTTTTGATGATATTAACAATTTTTTTAATTCATCTTTTTCCTCCAAGGATCTGAAATTTTCACTTGAGGGTCAGAAACAAAGGAATATTCAGCTAAATCTACTTTTGGAACAACAGAAACAACTACTAAATGAATTACAGCAGAAAATAGAATCACAAAGAGTGCTACATGATGCCCAGTTATCAGAAGAACGAGGTCGAAACTTAGAGCTTCAAGTACTTCTTGAATCTGAGAAAGTTAGAATTCGGGAAATGAGTAATACCCTGGATAGGGAGCGGGAGTTGCATGCACAGCTGCAGAGCAGTGATGACAGTGGGCATCCTCGGCCCTCCTTACCCTCTGAGGACCTCCTTAAAGAGCTACAGAAACAGCTAGAGGAGAAACACAGTCGCATAGTAGAACTGTTAAATGAGACTGAGAAATATAAACTGGATTCTTTGCAAACAAGACAGCAGATGGAAAAGGATAGGCAGGTTCATAGAAAGACATTGCAGACAGAACAAGAGGCCAACACTGAGGGACAGAAAAAAATGCATGAACTCCAGTCCAAAGTGGAGGATCTTCAGCGCCAGCTAGAAGAGAAAAGACAACAGGTTTATAAGTTAGATCTTGAAGGAAAGCGACTACAAGGAATTATGCAGGAATTCGAGAAACAAGAACTGGAACGAGAAGAAAAACGAGAAAGAAGAATTCTGTATCAGAATCTTAATGAGGTAAATTAACACTGTTTCAAAATATTTCTTAAAAGAATACTACAGCCCTTGATCATGTAATTTTGATACTTAGTTATTTAGCTTAAGTTATATAGCTATGTACAAATAATTTAAAAATGAAATCTAGTTTATTTGAAATATAATAAACTGGGTTCTTGTAAGAAAGATTGTTTTATGTTCTTCATTTATAATTATTGCTTTTTCTTTTTCTGTTTATAATTACCAGCCAGACACATGGAATTTAACCAATGATCGAACTAGAAATTGGGTTCTTCAACAGAAAATAGAAGGAGAGACAAAGGAAACAAGCTATCCTAAACTGGTTGAAATGAATGGAGGAGGAAATGGCTTTAATCATGAATTAGAAATGATCAGACAAAAGCTTCAATGTGTGACTTCAAAACTACAGCATATAGCCCAAAAAGCCTCCAATAGGTTAGACTTTTCTGCCTAACCTTTGACATAGCATTCTTAGACAAGCTGGGCAGAACCTGTCAGTCACTAATAACTAGCCAAGGGGAGGGAATTGAATTTTAAAATTAACACATGTTTATATTAGAAGGTGATACTCCATAACAAAACTCATATATCTGAATACAAATATCTTAACACCATGACCAAGGTAAAGAGAACACTTACTGTAATGGAGAAGTGACAGGTGAAGCAGAGTCTCACCTGATCTGTAATGTTTGTGGTAGTCAACACCACTAATTGAGAACGTATATTTTGACTTTCTGTCTTTTTCTTGAAGACTACAGTTTGAAACAGCAGATGATGAAGATTTCATTTGGGTTCAGGAAAATATTAATGGAATTATTTTGCAACTACAAAAATTAACTGGCCAGCCAGGAGAAGAGGTAAGACTTTAAAAAAAATTTTTGTAAAGTTTTGAGAACAAAGACTTAATGGAAACTGTATGAATCATTTGAAACTGGCACCATATTTTCTAAAGTTTTGATTTTATCTTTTCATTTATTTTAAGCATTATTAGTAATGCTTGCCTTCCCTCAAGACAGTGAAAGTTTGAGGGGCAATTAACTTTAACTATCATTATTGAATAATACAGTAACATCTTAGAATTATTATAATAATTGTATAATAACCCAAGTTTCTTGAAAGACTAAACTGACTTCTACCCTCACTACTCCATGAATTCACCATCAGAATGCTACCAGTGTTTTCACAATTGACTTATCTGGTGAATCTTGTCGTTACCTGTGTTTCTACCTCTGTAGCATTTGTACCTTTGATCTTTTCCATCTTAAAAACTCTCTGTCCTTCCCCTTTGTTTTATTATTCTCTCTTTTTTTGTTGTTGTTTATCAGTCAGCTCTGTGAGTTCTCTTCCTCCTGTCTTCATCTACTTTGTTTTCTCTAACTATGAAAGCTCATTCATTCCCACAGCCTAAGTTCTCAGTAGACACATTGAATAAATACTTACATTGGACACTTACTAAGTGCCAGGTAGTATACTGGGTTTTGGGTATAGTGAACAAGTCTAATAAAAGTCTCACTCTTAGGGAGCTTATCTTCTGTTGTATTGTGTTTCTGATCTGTACCTTTGTCCTTTGGTCCAAGCTTGTATTTTCTATTAGTTATTAGACATCTTTCCTTGGGAAGTATACTCCATAGTGACCCCTTAGGAACCTCATAGGCACATTCCAAACTGAGCATCCTCTTCCTTGTCTCCTTCCTATATTCCAAACCCACATTTCTGGTCATGAGATCACCCAGTTCCTTCTTTCACTCTTACTTGCACATCTAAGTAGTCACCAAGTCCTGTGCCTTCTGCCTTCCAAATGTCTGCCCCATGTGTCTTTCATCATTGCCTCCATTGTCTTAAGCATTTCTCACCTGGACTGTTGGAATTACTTGCTGATGTGTCTGCTTGACAACAGGAGCTATCTTCCCCAGTTTACTTTACTTTGCACACTGCTACAAAAGGAATCTTTCCAACATACAAATATTGTTTGTGGTGTGCTCCTGCCTCAAAGCCTTCCTTCTCTCCACTGCCTACATTTAGGTCTGTTACCCATAAAGTGAAGGCAACATTTACTCCAGCAACTTGTAGCTCTCTAAAAGCAACATACTCTCTCGCTCAAGCCTTTGTTCCTTTACACATGATGATCCTTCTGTTTATTATGCCCTTCCCTATCTTCTTTCATGCCTGGAAAATTCTTCCTTATTAAGACCCAACTCATGCACCGATTCATGAAATCTGTTGTTCTCAGTGCCTGTCCTCATTTTTAAATGCACTATTCACAAATGTTTGTGCTTATGTGACCTTAATACCATTTTATCTTATAGCCTAGCTTAGTGTTCCCAGGTACTTCTTATGGCTCATTGACTGAAAGACTACTAAGACAAAATGCTGAGCTGACAGGACATATCAGCCAGCTGACTGAAGAAAAGAACGATTTAAGAAACATGGTTATGAAACTGGAAGAGCAGATCAGATGGTATCGACAGACAGGAGCTGGCAGAGATTATGTATGTCTATTTTTAGCATGGCTGAGTATTAGAAATATTGCAAAGTTACATTTTCTGCTACTAGTTTTAATATATAACTCTGTTAATGTAAAAAGGTTAAGTATCTGATTCTTAGTAGGATCACTGGAAAATTTTATAGGGGATGACAATAATAATACTTATTATTTACCGGGAGCCTTCTCTGTGCCAGATTCTGTGTTATTTGTATTCAGAATCTCTAATCCACACCCAGACTTATACATGAGAAAACTGAAGTCAGTAATCAAACCAAGATCTACTTATCTCCAAAGCCAGAAACTATTTAAATGTGAATCTTGACTATTCATGTCAGTTATTTATCAGTTATTATGTTCATAATTCAAGTGAAAGATGCCATTAAATTATGTTTTCCAGTCTAATAAACTACTCTGGAAATTTATTTAAATTTTTTAACATTTAAAAACTATAAAATAGATTGCTAGCTTCTGTAATCATCCAATATAAACATAGACGAGACCTGTAAGAGAGCTGTGCAAATACACGATAACACATCCACACAGCTTCTGGAGGGATCCACTTCCCTATGTACTTACTGGGTTGTTTTTACCCCACTTCTGCCGTGCCCTGTTTCAGGCACAGGCTAAACATTTGGACCTATATGGTCCATCTCTTAAGTATCTAGACTTTTTAGTTCAAAGCTCTGCTAAATCTAAACACCTTCTC
This sequence comes from Smutsia gigantea, assembly GCA_032199065.1. Classification (NCBI taxonomy): domain Eukaryota; kingdom Metazoa; phylum Chordata; class Mammalia; order Pholidota; family Manidae; genus Smutsia; species Smutsia gigantea. The sequence continues at coordinate 71,589 of JAVSCE010015645.1, read as the reverse complement.
TGGGTCCAGGCTTTCACAGGCATTTTTAGTTGCAAAGTTAATCTACTCAGCAATGGACTGTATACTTAAAGTTAGTGTATGTTATTTAATGTCATTTGAGATTGGCTCTGAACTTTCCCTGTCTGAGGTTGGAAAACTGAAATCCCTTAGGAAAACCTTTATAATATGTTTTAATTCAGACTTTTCTTTGGAGATTTGTCTTAAAATTTGTGTAAGTAGGCTCTGATTTCTGTAGTCTTCTAGATACTCATTCAGTGGTGGTGCCAACATTGAAGACATCATTGCTTCTGAGAAACAAGTCTGGAACAGAGAAAAGTTGACTCTCCAAAAATCCTTGAAAAGAGCAGAAGCTGAAGTGTGCAAACTGAAGGCTGAACTAAGAAATGAAGCTTCACTTCAAAATATGAGCCCTGATGCTGAGCATGCCACTATAAAGGTAGGAGACAGCTTCCGTCTAGCCCTGTATCGAAGCTCATCCTCTGCTTTTTTTTGCCTTGCTTCATCTCTCACCAAGCTTAACTGAACAGAGTAAAGAAATTTAGGTGGCGCTCAAGCCATGTTGCTAGGTTTCTCTAATCAGTCTGCATCGTGAATTCATGTTCCCTAGCTGGCCACAAAAAATTTGTGCCAAGGTGTGCCCAGGTGTGGGACCAGATTAAGCACTGTTGGTGGTCACACTGGCAGCACCCTGAGCTCATGGTCCCACTTCCAGAGACTCATCCTCAATAGACCAACAGAAAGTTATATTTTCAGCTCCCAGCAAAAGCCCTACTATTGTCAGTGTCAGAGCACCATTCTCTGTAAGACGGCAAACCCTCTGAATAACCTCTCTAATGGCTAATAATGAACATTGTAGTGAAACTTCCTTAATCAGTTAACATAAAATCTGAAACAAAAAAGAAACAAAGATATTTGGAATATATTTGTTCCAGCTATGGAGTGAACATAAGTTTATGACTCTTAAAGGGACAGGAAACATTAACACTGAAAAAGTTAAATAGGTTAGTGACCATAATAATGAAAGTGGCTCTATACCATTAGAAGAAAAATTAGGTGATAGTGGAATGACAAAGATATTCGTAATAAATATGATGAATAGGGGCTAAAATCCCAAATAAGCAAAAAGCGTAGCTGTGATGTTGGTATTCAGATTCTGTTGACTAAAAAGAGGCAGAAGTGGAAAAGTAAAGGTTAACTATCTTTACTTTTAACTTTGCTAATAGGAAAGCAGTGATGCCATCTTACTACTAATACTTCTTTTTAAAAAATAAAATCTAGGTTATCTTCTTCTAGAGAACAATTGGAATGACTTCTTGATAATGTCTTTGTATGTTCTTCCTTCTTTAAACAGAGAATTTATGGTAAATACCTGAGGGCAGAAAGTTTTCGGAAAGCTCTTATTTATCAGAAGAAATACCTGCTGCTGTTACTGGGTGGGTTCCAGGAATGTGAAGATGCCACTCTGGCTCTGCTTGCCCGGATGGGGGGACAGCCAACCTTCACAAACCTAGAGGGAATCACCAACCGTCCAAAGGGCTTCACCAGGTTCCGGTCGGCTGTCAGAGTGTCTGTGGCAATTTCGAGGTAAAATACTTGAACGAAAATGCATTTAAATAGACTCTGAAGGGATTGGTTATTTTAAATCCTATCTTTTTTGGCCTCTCATGATCTCTATTCAGATAGTATGAGACTCTTGCCATCATTAAAACATGCCTGCTTCTTTCTAGATTTTCATCCTGTCAACAGTTACTTTATGTTGTACACAAGTCCCTGTGAAAAGGGCCTTCCCAATGACTCAGAGCTGGCACACCCAATCTGGATTGTCTTTTTTTTTTCTTTTTTTAAAATCTAAATAAGCCCATGAACTAGTTCAGATGTACAAATAGAAGAGGAGGGAGAAAAAATGGTTTTGCAAAATTATTTAGGGTGACATACATTCATTTTATTTATTACTGAAAATAACCCTCTCTTGGAGCCCAGCTAGAAAGCCTTGGCCTGACTGCATCGAAGCCAGAGATTAGCCTGTAGGGCATCAGACACTGCTGGTGCTTTGGTCACACTTTCACTCTTAGTTCCAAGCTAGGAACTGGTACTTATTCTGAGTGTGGTTGAAATGGAGCCAGGACTCAAAACTGCCTTGAGGACCTGGCCTGCTGCAGTCTTCTTCCCTGGTTGGTGTATACCCGGACACCTAGGCTTCTCCATGCTTCCTGGAACTCCCTTTTGTTTCTGTAGGAGCCAGATAGTCTCAAAGCAATTTGATTTTTAAAGTTATTCCCAGGTCATATCTGATATGTCTTCAAAGGATTTTGCCCTTTTTTCTTTACCTAGTTTTTTTGAAAAATATGACATAGAATTTTTTAACTAGAAACTGTCTGAGATTACCTAGAGCAGAATGTCTTTTCAAAGATGAGGAAACTGAGGCAGGGAGCTGTTGCAAAGCTAGTAGTGATGGAGCTAGGACAAGCAGCCAGGGTTCCGAGTCTCATCCATGTCGGCTCTAGAGGTATCTGTCGTTTCATACTATTGATGGTCTTAGATCCCCCCTGCCTCTGCTTCTCTTCACTGTCATCACGTGGTCCTAGTTCCTCCTTCCTCGCCTTTCATTCCATTTATCGTCTTGTATACCTTGTACCAGGGTTAAGTGCTGGGAGATGCACTGATGAAGAAAAAGATATAATCCCTAAAGGCAGCTCACTTCTAGTGGGGAAGACCAGTATGCACATAAGTTTGAAGACACTAAATGAGAGATCAGAGGAGTTGCCATTGAAGGATTTCACTCTACCTTCCTCCATGCTTGTCCTCTTATATATTCATTGTATTTTGACCTGTCTAAAACTGAGTCTTGAAACTGATTGGAATCAAGAAATCAAAACTGGTGTTCCACAAACCTTGGGCCAGGACAGGGGCAGCAGCAACTTGCTACACCTGGTTTATGACACTGCCATCCTGTTCTTTTTAAAGCCAACATTGTTTTCCATCTGTGATTATATGGCCTCACTCCTTTCAGTTTTCCTGGCTCACTCTTACTGCCAGTTCAGGGTTTTTAATTCTCTTTCCATCTCAGTTGCCCTTTGGTCTCCATTCTTTTCTCCTCTTTTCATTATTTCTCTCCCTTTCCTCGGCCATCCACTTTTCTCTATCCTACTTTTGATCTCCATCTCTTTGTGTCCCGTCCCATATACCACTACAGCCAGAACCTGGTGCTGGTAACAGAAACCGCTGGTGCCTCTTGGGAAGCCCTGTTCTTCTGTTCCAGTTAATTTTACTGCAAACCAAGGGACAGTTGCATAGGTTTAGATCAGGCAGTTGTGATTATATTGAAATTTGTTCTGTGTTCATATTTAAATGTATAACTTGTTTTGTGGGAAGTGTATATTATACTCTTGACATTAGAGATGTGCTTTTGAAATTTCTTTCTTGGGATCCTTTTTAGAATGAAATTCTTGGTTCGACGATGGCATCGAGTCACAAGTTCTGGTTCCATCAATATTAACAGGGATGGCTTTGGACTGAGTCCAGGTGAAGTCAAAATAGAAGTTTTTCATAGGTCTGCGATTCTCTAAAATTACTGCATGTGTAACACCTTCCCGATGATGTGTTCTGGATCCTGTGTTGTCCAAAGACATAGCCCTTATAACTAACAAAGCTGTGGGGACCTTGCTGTTTAAAGAGTAATGGGAGCTGATTTTTATAGAGCACTTAGTCTGAACTAGGCCCTGCTTTTTCCATGTATTCTCCTAATCCTGTGATGTAAGTACAGTTACTGTTACTCTTTGCAGATGAACAACTGAGGTTGGAACGCATTTGCCATTTGCCCCACATGGCCAGTAGGAAGTGGTGGAGCCAGCATCAAACCCTGGCAGTCTGGCTGCAGAACCCACTCGCCTTACTACCACATTTAAGGCTCTGATTCAAAATAGGATAGCTGTTACCTAGTCATGGGGAAGTTATAGTTTGAAGTTCCCACAATTAGGCAATAGTCATTTGGGCTTCTGAGTTTACCAATAGGTTGTATAATAATAATAATAGGTACAATTCCTTCTCTCTACACCTAGAAGTAGAAACAAACATCAGGGCTTCAACATTTCAGGCATAAAGATGAGGCCAGAAGCTGGGAAGTACACAGAGTTACAGATACACAGGGTAACTATGCTATTAAACCACCTTTATATATTTCATTAGTAACCAAGCAGCAGAGAAAGAAGAAATATATTTGGTACCCTAAGCAAAATGTCTTGAAATATGCATCCTCACACTTAAACAGCTGAAATCTGTACCATAATGAGTTCTGTGTGTAAATTAGCACATCTTGAATTTCAAGTTTTCTTCTAATAAAAGTCAGTAGAATGGAGTGATTAAAGGAACATTAGTAACATCGGTTACATTACTCTGATTTTTTTTTATCCGTCATCTTTTCCCCCAAACCTATCCCTCACTTCACCTCTAGTTATAACTAAAAAGAGGTCTCTTAAAAAGAAAATATTCCAATTAAAAAGTTTATTTTCTTTAATGTATGGTTCCAGATTATCAGAAATACTCATATTTAAAGGTAAACAGAACAGTTGCACTATTGTTTCTCTTCTGTAGCAAGAATAATTGAAAATTTTTATAAATAGGGGAAGCATAGTATAGTACAGTCTTTTAAGCCCTTATCTGTTTTGTAGAAATTTTTCAAAGGCTTGATTATCTTTTTCTTCACAAAGTACATTTTGGATTACTTTAGGTACAGAAAAGACTGATCCGTTTTATCATTCTTCTGCTGGGCTGGAGCTGTATGGAGAAGCAAGACACACTACATACCGCTCAAGGTCAGACTTGGACTATCCGAGGTCTCCTTTACCATTTCAAAATAGGTAAGAATTTTGATAAAAACCTGTCTAGAGTAGTCATATAGATACTAATATTTAACAGAGAAATAGTGTTAAGGCTTTAATTTCCTTACATTTAAATAGGTAAATATATCTTAAGTTTATGATTTACATAATCTAAGGCTGTGAATCAGAAGTAGTTTTTGAATTTATAACCAGTTTGAAAGGGTATTATTTCCTATACCAAGGCCATAGGACATTGGGAAAAGTATTAATTAAAACTGATAGTCTCTGGATGTTGTGAAAAAAGTTTTGAAGTCTGCATGACAAGATGCATTAATACATACAAGCATTCATTGGGGACCTCTGCGACAGGCATTGTACTGAACATTGTTATGATGACTTAGTAGCTGCTTTGAATTTATTGAAGAGTTTTTTCCTCTGCATTGCAAACTTACAGACGTTTGGGAGATACAGACTGGGCAGTGAACAAGTGGTCCACCCTTTGAGGGCAGAGAATGGAGGCAGCTGCTAAATGACTTGTATTATTTCTAATTTGGATTCATTTCATATTTTTAATCTCATAGGTACCCAGGCCCTCCAGCTGATTTAAATCCTGGTTCCTTAGCGTGTTCTCAGCTCCAGAATTATGATCCTGACCGAGCCCTGACAGATTATATCACTCGGCTGGAGGCACTGCAACGGCGACTTGGGACTGTGCAGTCAGGTACTCTCCGCTGAGTCACGGACTGGCAGCGCCACAGTGCTGGGAAGACCCAGAGCGTTCCTTTCTCATTTTGAAACTCCTTGACCTTTCTTATTAGGATAATCAATCTTACAGTTCAGTGCTGTTACCAGGTTAGACTTAGGAATTTATGTTGAGACGTGACTTAACCACCTTTGATCCCACTCCCCTGCAAAAAGATTCCCTGCTATCTTCATATGCAGACTGATTAGAGGAAATACCTGATGAGCACCAGTGTGCAAAGTACTCTGGGGCTGGCAGAGTCTGCTGGAGATTTTATGCCTAACTGATACATGGTGAGGCCGGAGGATTTGGGATGGGGGGATGAGTGGAGGAGCAGTACGTCAGGCAGGTAATGCAGCTCGGATCCCTGCTAGGACTTTCACTTTTAACTTGTTGTCTAAGAAACCCATACCTTTCAAAGACTGTAAGAAGACCTTTTATTTTTTCTCTGCTCACACACACACACATCATTTTTTTAATTAAAATATCACATGAACAACATTGTGGTTTCAACATTCACCCATATCATCAAGTCCTCACTCCCCCATTGCAGTCACTATCAGCGTAGTGAGGTGCTATAGAGTCATTACTTGTCTTCTCCAACACACAGTTCATCTGAACAGAGTGGATTTCCTGTTTACTGTGGGAAAACTTCTTTTCCCTGTCTCCCTTCAGTTCACTCCCTTTGGAAGTTTTGAATCATTTTAATTTAATGTGCTTTAAGTCAACTTTTATTATAGACCCTTTTTTCCTACTAGTCCCATAAACTAGATATGGCTAATACCAGATCATTTTAAATAGGTAGTTTATTTCCTCATAGAAAAAGTCACCTAACCCAAACAGCTTGTAGTCATGGGAAACTAGTTTTCTTATCACAGTTTTAACTTTGTTTCATCTGATTTAGTTTGGTTTGTATTTCACAAGACCCAAATTTTGAAGACCAAAAGATTTTTCAAAAAGCAGGATACTTTAGAGAGAATCTCAACATTAGTCTCACTTACCTTGCTATAGAACCAACCACAGTGACTTTTAAGTATATATTCAAAATCTCCTTTAATAATCAGTTCAAGTATGAATAAGACTTTCTTAAGAAAATAAAAGGCATTTTTAAAACCTGGAGCATAATAATAATCATCTGCCCTTCATGAACCTAGTTAATCTGGTATAGATTGCAGCCTAATGTGAAATTACCACAGGCATACCTTCGTACTGTTTTTTGCAAATTGAAAGTTTGTGCAATCCTGTGTTGAGTGAGTCTTTCGGCACCATTTTTCCAACAGCATTTGTTCACTTCGTATCTCTGTCACATTTTGGTTTTCACAATAGCTGAAATTCTGTTATTAGAATTGTTGTGGTCATCTATGATCAGTGATCTTTAATATTACTACTGTAATTGTTTTGGGGCACTACAAACCACACCCATATAAGGCTTACTTAACCAATAAACATTGTGTGTGTTCTGATTCCTTCATCAACTGTCAGTCCCTCATCTCTCCCTCTCCTGAGGCCTCCCTATTCCTGAGACACACAATAATTGAAATTAGGCCCAGTAATAATGTTACAGTGGCTTCTAAGTGTTCAAGTGAAAGGAGAAGTCACACATCTCTCACTTTAAATCAAAGGTAGAAAAGATCAAGCTTAGTGAGGAAGACATGTCAATAGCTGAGATAGGCTGAAAGCTAGGCCTTTTGTACCACTTAGCCAAGTTGTGAATACAAAGGAAAAGTTCTTGAAGGAAATTAAAAGTGTTTCTCCAGTGAACACACAAATGATTAGAAAGTGAAACAGACTTATTGCTGATACAGAGAAAGTCTGAGTGGTCTGGGTAGAAGGTGAGACCAGCCACAATGTTCCTGTAAACCAAAGCCTAATCCAGAGCAAGGCCCTAGTCTCTTCAATTCTATGAAGGCCGAGAGAGGAGCCTGCAGAAGTAAAGTTTGAAGCCAGCAGAGGTTGATTCATGAAGTTTCAGGAAAGACGCCGTCTCCATAATGTAAAAGTGCAGGGGAAGCAGCAAGTGCTGGTGGAGAAGCTGCAGCAAGTTACTCAGATCTAGCTGAGATCATTAAGGAAGGTGGCTACACTGAACAACAGATTTTCAGTGTAGATGAAGAGCCATCTGTTAGAAAAAGATGCCATCTAGACTTCTGTAGCTAGAGAGGAGAAGTCAATACCTGGCTTCAAGGCTTCAAAAGACAGCCTGACTTTCTTGTTAGGGGCTAATGGAGCTGGTGACTTTAAGTTGAAGCCAGTGCTCATTTACCAGTCCAGAAATCCTAGGCCCCTTAGGGGTTACGCTAAATCTTCTACCTGTGCTCTAGAAATGGAACAACAAAGTTTGGATGACAGCACATCTGTTTACTACATTGTTTACCTAAATATTTTAAGCCTGCTGTTAAAACCTACTGCTCAAAAAATAAGATTACTTTCAAAATATTACTGCTTATTGACAATGCATCTGGTGACCCAAGAGCTCTGATGGAGATGGATGACTAAATCTAGATAAATGTTTCATGTCTGCTAACACAGCATCCATTCTGCAGCCATGGATCAAGGAGTAATTCTGATTTTCAAATCCTGTTTAAGAAACTGATTTTGTAAGGCTGTACCTGCTATAGTAATTCCTCTGATGGATCTGAAAAAAGTAAGTTGAAAACCTTCTGGAAAGGATTTACTATGCTAGATGCCATTAAGAACATTTATGATTCATGGAAAGAGGCCAGAATATCAGTAGGATGTTGGAAGAAGCTGATCCCAACCCACATGGATGATTTGGAAGGTTTCAATACATCAGTGGAGGAAGTAACTGCAGATGTGGTGGAAAGAGAGAACTAGAATTACAAGTGCAGCCTGAAGATGTGACTGAATTGCTGCAATCTCATGATAAAACTTGAATGGATGAGTTGCTTCCTTATAGATGAGCAAAGAAAGTGGTTTCTTGAGTCGGGATTTACTTCTGGTGAAGGTGCTGTGGAAGTTATTGAAATGATAACAAAGGATTTAGAATATTACATAAACTTCATTGATAAAGCAGTGGCACTGTTTGAGAGGATTGATTCCAGTTTCAAAAGTAGTTCTACCACAGGTAAGACACAATAAACAGCACCACATGTTACAGAGAAATCATTCATGAAAGGAAGAGTCAGTTATGGTACAAACTTCCTTGTCTTATTTTAAGAAACTGCCACAGCCACCGCAGCCTTCAGCCCCCACCACCCTGAGCAGTCAGCAGCCCTCAGCACCCGGGCAAAACCCCCCCATCACCAAAGAGATAATGGCTCGCTGAAAGCTCACACAGTGGTCGGCGATTTTTAGCAAGAGTTTTTAATTAAGGTGTGTACTTTGTTTTTTAGACATATGTTATTTCATACTTAACAGACTACAATATAGTGTAAACATAGCTTTTATATACACTGGGAAACAAAATTCATTTGATTTGTGTTACTGCAATATTTGCTTTATTGTGTGGTTTGGAATGGAACCCACAGTTATCTCCAAGGTTAGTGTAGGTGGCAATCTAATTTGAAGTCATTTTAAAATCCTGTTTCTCTCTCATAGGTTCAGTTCAGTTTCATGCTGGCATGAGAAGATAATCCTTTGAAACATCAAGAATACAAGTGATTTTAAACAAATCCCCTTTTGTAAATCAATGGTTCTTTGTGCTTTTGTATTGTGGATATTCAATGGGACCAATACCAACACAGCTTATGATTGTATACAAATCCCTTGCCAGCACATGAAAACAAACTGGATTTTGTACATATAAGCATTGTGTATGTATTCATGCACAATAATCACTAAATTACATGTATATTTGTGGAATGCTAATTTAAATGATTAAATTATAAACCTTGTGTATTTATCGAAAGGATGAAAAGATTAAACTTCTGCACATTATGATACTGCTGAATGTGTAGCTTGAGGTGTCCTGCACTTTTCTTATAAGGCTACTGAAGTTACATGTTTCTGCCTAATATATTTGCTACTGGTGATGAAGACAGATATCACTTGTAGAGACCTATTTTTGTATAATGGTAGAAGTTTTGAATTTTATGGGGTATTTTGTCAAGTACTGAAATAAAAATGACTTCACCATTTTAACCACACTGGATTTGAACCTTCTTCATTTTTATCTGAGCTGTAGTAGTTCATTCAAGCTGCTATAACAAAATACCAGAGACTGGGTGGCCTATAAACAACAGAAAATTTTTGTTAACAGTTCTGGAGGTTGAGAAGTCAAAGGTCAAGGTGGCAGCAGTTCTAGTGTCCAGTGACGGCCCGTTTCCTGTTTCCTAGACTGCCATCTGCCTGCTGTCTTGTCGCAGGGCAGAAGGAACGAGGGAGCTCTCTGAGGTCTCTTTTATAAGGACACTAATTTCATGTATGAGTGCTCTACCCTCTCTGCCCCTCACCTGTCCTCCATCCCCATGTCCTAGTCACCTCCTAAAGGCCTCACCTCCAGGTACCAACAACAGCTTGGAGGTTGGATTTCAATAAATGAATTTGAGGGGATGCAAATACTCAGTCTATAGCAGTGCAGATCATCTCATTACTTACCTCAAAAATGTAGGATTTAGAAATTCAAAAAGTTGCCCTAATCTTAGAATTAGATACTATTAGGATTTTTCTCTCCCTCCCTCCACAGAGGAAATTTCCATGTGCCTTTAAAGTACCAACTTTATATCTAGTGTTTTTCAAAAGCTATATTGGTATTTTCATGTTTAATCTATATTTGCCTCATTATATTTAGTGTTACTGGTCTCCAGAGGTGTGTCCTCACAAAGCCATGCCCACTAAGATGATGCAGAAATTATTTATCTGAAAGAATCTTAGTGCAGCAGAATTAAGCAATACTCCTGTCCAAGCTTAATTCAGACTGAGAAGCTCTCATAGAGATCATATGAATCTAAATGTCTTAACTGGAGTCCTCCCCCATAACGTGGCATCTCACTGAAACAGCAGGAGAGGTAGTATTTTTTTTTATTGATGCATAGTTGATATACAATCTTATATTGGTTTCAAGTATACAACACAGTTCAACAGTTAACCCATATTATTAAATCCTCACCCCCACTAGTTCTGTTACTGTTTGTCAACACAGGAAGATGTCAAAAAATCATTGACTGTGTTCCATGCTGTACTACCATACCTGTGACCAACTTATGATTGAGGATTTGTGTGCCCCTTAATCCCCCTCCCCATCCCCACTAACTCATCCCAACCCCTCCCCCATGGTAACCACCAGTCACCAGTGTCTACATTAGTCTGTTGCTTTTCCCTGATGATTAGTGACGTGGAACATCTTTTCATCTGTATTTCTTCTATGGAGAAAGAAGTGTCTGTTCAGGTCCTTCGCCCATTTTTTAATCAGGTGTTTTTTTTTGGTGTTGAATCATATGGCTATGTTTTGGATGTTAACCTCTTATCTGATAAATCACTTATGAATATGTTCTCCCATACACTGTAGGATGCCTTTTTGTTCTGTTGATGGTGTCCTGTGCTGTACAGAAGTTTTTGTTTGATGTAGTCCCACTTGTTCATTTTTTATTTTGTTTCACTTGCCTGAGGTTATATGTCCAGGAAAAAAAATTACTCCTGCTTATGTTCAAGAGTTTTTTGACTATGTTTCCTTCTAAGAGTTTTATGGTTTCATGTCTTATATTCAGGTCTTTGTTCCATTTTGAGTTTACTTTCATGTATGGAGTCAGTAATCATTTCATTCTCATACATGTAGCTGTCCAGTCTTCCCTACTGCATATTCATGGCTCCATTACCATATATTAATTGGTCATATATGTATGGGTTTATATCTGGGCTCTCTATTCTGTTCCATTGATCTGTGTGTCTATTCTTGTGCCAGTACCATACTGTTTTTGATTGCAGTAGCTTTGTGATACAGGTTGAAGTTAGGGAGTGTAATCCCCTCAGCTTTGTTCTTTCTCAGGATTGCTTTAGCTGTTTGGGATCTTTTGTGGTTCCACATGAATTTTAGGATTATTTGCTCTAGTTCATTGAAAAATGCTGTTGGTGTTTTGATACAGATTGCAATGAATCTATAAATTGCAATGGGCAGGATAGCTACTTTGACAATATTAGTTCTTCCTGTCCATGAGCATGGGAATAGATTTCCATTTATTTGTGTCTTCTTTATTTCATCAGTGTCCTGTAGTTGTCAGAGTACAGGTCTTTCACCTCTTTTGTCAGGTTTATTCCTAAGCATTTTATTCAAAGGGTGGTATTTGATGCCTATGTCCAGAGGATTTGTCTTAACCATTAGATATTCTATAGTTTATACCAATACAATCTGTCAGCAACTTCTGTGTTCTTGGAGATTTCAGATTACCTAAAATTTCTATATTGTTTAGCTAGGTTCTAATAAGAGGAGTTCTAGAAATAACAAATGTATTCTGAAGCAGTTAGTGGATGAAACCTTTTCCAGCTAGCCTAGCTTGCCATTCAAGGCTATTCTTCTCTGAGAGAGAACATGAGAGGATGGAGAAAGGAGCAGAGGGACAAGTGCTGGGATCAGTCTCATTCCACTCCCATTGCTTGGGCCATCAGCCTCATGATACTAGGTCTCTTCTGTCAAACTTGTTACTGCTTCTCAATAATTAAGTCTGTGATTAAAAAATAAATATACTAAGGTCTAAAACAAGTTTTCACTAAACATAGCCTAGGTTTATCTCAAGGTGTTTGTTCACTTTTTTGGTATCACCGGCCTCACCAACAGTCTTCTCAAAGTAATGGTTTTAAGACATAAAGTATATAGGATTGCAGAGGAAACCAATTATACAGAAATAGACTTTTTAAAATTTTTGTGATACCTAAGATTAAAGAAATAAGATCTAGCAGCAGATCTATTAAAAACTGCTATAATTTCAAAGTAGTGTTTTAAGTAAAAGATATTTCAAGAGATCTTCAACATGTATATTGTGATGAAAATAATCTGATTTTTGTTCATAAAATCATGGGTGGTGCTAATAGTGTAGTTTGCTGTATAAATTCATAAAGGAATACTAGATATCCATTTTAAATTGCTACAAATAAAGATGGAATTTTTTTTCCCCACTCAAGTTCCTAGATTCCTGAAATCTACTCTCTGAAACACATATATTACACAAGTTGTGAATACAGACTATTTGTTCAAAGATAATTTTAATATGAAAAACAACAGAGATTTTTGCCTTTATGAATAAGAGTTTAACATGAGTCCTCCAACCTCTCAGACCTATACAACATAAGGGAAAATATTTTGGCCTCATCTAGTGAAAACAGACTGTGGTCTAATTATAGATTATCACAGAGTCAGGTCCCCAGTTATATTTTGAGATGATCCTTGAACCTTCACAGAATGTAACCAGTGACGACCAAGGACCTGCTTCATAGTGTACTTATCTTAAAGCTAAGAACTTCCCAATCTCAGATTTTATATTTTTGAAAAAAGCTTGTTAGCATAAATTAAGTTTTAATAAACAGAGCTAGTAACAGAAACATCCCTAATTAGATTCTGGAGAGGAAATGGAACCACCTTTGAGCCAAAGAGAACAAAAGTTATCCCTTAAGCACTTTATTTTGGATTTTCACACAGATGTGAACATGTAGAACCAGATACAAATTTATCAGGTAGATAAATATGTATTATTTAGTAATTAGATGAAGTTACAAGAGCAGTCTTTAGTACTAATTTACATTATTTTTAGGAAATTATGAAGTCATTGTCATAGATCTCAATTCCTCATAGTGATTCTAGTTACAATTTCAAAATACATGTTTTTCTATAATATGGCTCCATCATTGCAGAGTATCATCATACCAAAACAATTAATAGGATCTCTTTTATCCATCTTTAAATTTGAGTTTATTCCCTATCCACCCATCCTCTGTCAAACAAACATTACCCAGTAAATGAATAAATAACCTAAGGCTTCCAAGTATTTCCTTTGGCTTTTATACTTCCAAGTCTAGTCCAAGATTTAAAACCCTGAACTTAACTTGCCAAGATTTATATTTGCTATTAAGACTAACAACTGGAAGTTGTGTTATTTAGAATCTGCCAATTATCAAGATCCCCCTAAACAATTTTTTACTAATAAGCTTGATTTCCTTTAATAAAGCATATGTAGTAAATATCCATTAGATTTGATGGAACCATTCAGTTAAGAAAATATAAAGCTGTAAGTTAAGCTGGCTGTCTTTTAAGATTATACACTCAAAAAAAAACATACTGGAAGTTGTTTTATAAATTTCATCCTCTTCAAATGCTTTTGCAGTTTACAGTGATGTTACTTACATATTAGTTCCTTGTAGCCTTTTTCACTTTGATCTTTGTTTGTATCGAATAACTGGGTTTTCAGGGGTGTGAATCATGGTTGTATAATTCACAGTGGGAAAATATCCATCAATGAGATCAAATTCATATAAACGAAGCATAGTGGACCAAATTGTCTTGATTTGAACATAGGCAAAATTCTCCCCAATACAACGATGACGCCCTGCAATAAAAAGTTTTCAAAAAGTCATTTGAAATTATCATTTCTTTTAGCCTGGAACAATAAAATTATCTGCAGTTTAGTTGATCAGCAGATGTACATATAGTAAAACGACATACTCTTTTCACATAAAACAAGAACGTAAATATTTAATAAAGATTGCAAGAGACTTTCAATGTCTGTTTTTAAGAGAAATGGCATTTTGGTAATTATACAATGACTTTCCAATTACTTATTTTGAAACTTAACATCTATCTAGGTTAACTATATGTAAGGTTTGAAATATATATGATGGTAATCTAGTTTGGGAATATACTAGAATATTCTTAGTTTCTGTTCCAAGAGAGCCATAGTTGAAAGTCAGTATGAACCTTCCAATCAAAACTTGAAATGCCATTGCAAATTGTAACAAGAGAACGGGATTTAATAAACCCAAAATAGCAACACATACTGAGATCAAAATTTAAATGGTCATATACATGTAAAAATGATTATAAAAACGTATACAGAAGTGCAAAGGGCCTTGGATAGCCAAAGCAATTTTAAAAAAGAACCAAATTGAAGGATTTAAATAACTTCAGATCTGGCCTCAATACTAAAGGTGCACAGCAACTGTATATTGTGATTTGTAATAAGAAATACAGTTGACCCTTGACAGGTTTGAGCTGTGTGGGCCCACTTATATGTGGGTTTTTTTCAATACATACATTGGAAAATTTCTTGGAGATTTGCTACAATATATAAAATGTGTTAATCAACTTTATGTTATAGGTAAGGCTTCAGGTCAACAGTAGTCTATTAGGAAAGTGTTTGGGGAGTCAAAAGGTATATACAGATTTTTGACTGTTGAAGGTAGGGAGGATTGGTGCCCCTAATGCTTTTGGTGTCCAAGGGTCAACTGTACATATCTGGTCTTCCATTCTTGACACAGAGGTCCTCAAACTCTTGGAATTTCTGAAATGATGAGAGCAAGGGACCTTTGGTTATTTCTAACAAGCCCCTTTCAACCACACTTAAGTTTGTTCATAGGGTGACTTCTGGAAAGCCCTCTCAGGATGTGGGCTGGCTGTCAAGAGAACCAGCCATGTGATTAGAAGATTGGAACATCTCACCCCTGACCTCCAGGAGGGAGGAGGCCTGGCAGTTGAATTAATCGCCAATGACCAATGATTTAATGCATCATACTTATATAATGAATCATCCACAAAAGTCCCTAAAGCATTGGGGCAAGGGGCAGTGTTTGGAGAGCTTCCAGGATAGTGACACATGCAGATGCTGGGAAGGTGGCATTGCAGAGAGGGCATGGAAGCTCTCCGCTCTTTTCCCCATACCTTTTGTCCTTTGCATCTCTTCAATCAGGCTGTTCCTGAGCTGTATTCTTTAATAATAGACCAGTAATCTAGTAAGTAAACTATTTTTTGACAAATTATGGAACCCCAAGTAGGGGACTGAGAGAACCTCCAATTCACAGCCAGTTAGAAGACTAAGTGACAACGCTAGACTTCAATGGGTGTCAAAAGCAGGGAAAAGGGAGGGGAAGTCTTGTGAGATTGAGCCCTATTCCAGTGGAGTCTGTGCTAACCCCAGGTAGAGAGTGTGAAACTTGTAGGGACCTAGTTGGTGTCCACAGAGAATTGGTATGGGAAAAACACCCACACATTTAGTGACCAGAATTGTCAAAAGTGTTCTGAATGTGAGTTTAAAGTAGAGAAGTGAGTTTTTTCCTGTCACAGGAACCAAGATGGTTTGGTACTGGGTAAGGATCAACAAATGGATAGAGCCCTGACATGCTTTTATAGTTATCTGATTATCAACAAAGGTGCTGAATAAAGCAAGCCAATGAAGAAGAAAAAGTCCCTTCAACACAAGGTGTCAGAATAACTAGGTATCTACTTGGAAAAAGAAAATGAACCTCAATTCCTATCTCACAATACACAGAAACTAATTCAAGATGGATACATAAACACTAAATCCATCAAATTTTAATAGGGAAGAACAGAGTATCTTCATGACTTGGGGCTAGGCAGGGTTTTTAGACAGGACCAGAAAGCAATAACCATTTAAAAAAAGATTTATTAGATTTGATTGAGGCTATTTGTCAAAACTCAATGAATGTTGACTTAAGATTTGAGCATTTCATTGTGAAATTTTGTATCAAAACTACTGAACTTCAGTTAATAAAGGAAAAGTATATTGATGTAAGGTATTTACTTTGAAATGGGTCTGAAAAGTAAATGGATTGATGGAAAGATGGATGGATATTTAATAAAACAATAAGTAAAATGGAAGAATCTGGAGAATGCATTTATGAGTGTTCATTGTAAAATTCTTTTGCCTTTACACTGAAATTTTCCTAATAAAAAGTTGGGGAAAATTTAGTAATAGAAAATACAAATTTTACTTTTTAAAAAGGTCATATATAAAAGAGAAAAACTCCATAAAAGATGGCATCAGTTATATTTAATATTTAAGTCAGAAAGAACTAACCTTCCAATGTCTTCTACCTACCAAACCCCATATAGCAGCAGTAAGCTCAATAACAGAAGATAGCTTCTCAGTTAACTCAAAAAGAACAGGCCAAATTATCCAAATTGGAAAAAAAACTCACTAAGCCTTGGTTTCTGTTTCTAAAGTGAATAAAATAGTCCCTTTCTCATAATGTGGTTGTGAGGAGTAAATGGAGAAAAAATTACCATAAAATGCTTAGCACTGTGCCTACATGGCCCGTAACTGCACTTACCACATTCAAGAAGGGCATTCACAAATCATTGCATAATTAAATACAACTACTAAGAAGAATTTACTTACAGGGAGATTAATCAAAGGATTATTATTAATAGCAACAAACTAGAAGTATCATAACCACGAATAAAAAGAAAGATTAATACATCATTCTGATGATTCACAAAATGATACAAAAATAAATAAACTATATGCATCAACACATATAAACAGCACAGTTACAACAAAGTAAAAGAATGATTGAAGAAACTGGAGATATTTAACATCATATGGAGTAGAACTGTGTCCCCCCACTCCCCAAATTCAGGGCCACCCAGAATTTCAGAATGTAACATTTGGAAATCAGTCTTAACAGATACAAGTCAAGATGAGGTAATACTGGATTAGAGTGAGCCCTGAATCCATGATTGATGTCCTTAAAAGGAAGTCATATGAAGACCCAAAGAGACATCCACAGGGATGAAAAGCCATGTGAAGATAGAGGCAGTGGCTGGAGTGATGCAGCCACAAGCCAAGGAATGATGACTGCCAGGAGCCACCAGGGAGCTAGGAAGAGGCCAGGAAAGATTCTCCCCTAGAGCTTTCATGGGGAGCAAGACTTGGCCAACACCTTAATTTCAGACTTGCAGCTCCCAGAATAAATGTCATGTTTTAAGTCACCCAATTTGTGGTAGAGCAGTCCTAGGAAACCAATAAAATGATGAAAGAAATATTTGAGGGAACATATCTAATCAAATAGTTCAGAGGAAACAGAATGCAGTTTTAATGTTTCTAAAAACAAGAGCTGTCCAAAAATGAGCTGCCACAGAAGGTAAACGAGCATTACCTGAAAAATTCAAGTGGAAGCCAGTTAATTGCCAGTGCAGAAATAATTTCTCTTTTGGGCAAAATTTAGGCTACAGAACTAATGCCCCTTCCAACCAACTTGATAACATAACTTTCATGTTATATCATATGCCATATTCAATTTGTTCATTAAATAAAATTAAGATCTGAGTCCCCAAAGGATTTTATACTTTTCATCATATATGGAAAAAGTATGACCAATGACAAAAATGTTAGGTCACTTAAAGGATCTCTTTGGAAAGATGAAATAAGTCACAGAATACAGTTTCACTGTACAGAGTACCGATGAACAGAGAAATTACTAGAGGAATAACGGTCTGCCTGCATTATTTTAGGGTCTGAATTGAAATACATAAGTTTGTACACCAATGCACAACCTGCCCAAATTTAAAGAGCATTTTATCATTAAGATACAGACAGAACTGAAAAGTTGACTCACAATCCAGAAAAGCTTCACTTTTAAAGAGATTGCCTTTGCTCTTATCTGTAATGCCGATAATCTGTTACCATACTTACCGTGAAGTAATTGCCTGAATGGTGTGCTAACCCCAATAGTTCTTTAAAACATAATTCACAAACAGCTTTAAATAAATAAAGGGATACAGAGTGGACTATAAAAACCAGACCTGATAAAACTAGATAGGTTAGAAGGTAATCAAGCATTATATAAAGATACACAAGACCATTTCCTTTAGTACAAATGAAATACTTTTTCCTACTTGCAAAGATTGTACTCCTACAAATGTTTACAGGCATGTCCCTATGAGGAAAGGTAAAGATATTTATGAATAAAATTCACATGGATTATTTGGATAGACACAAATATGTTATCAGAATTTGACCTTTCAATGTCAAATATAATCATCCTACCAGCTCCAAATGGTATATAGGCAAACTTCTCTCCTGATGCTGCACTGTCCTGTAAGTAGCGATCAGGTTTAAAGTCCAGACGTTCTACCCATGAGTCTTTCAGTCTTTGATTGACAGTGGGAGAAACACACAGCTGATGTCCTGGAGGAATGATATACCCTGCCACAGTCTACAAATGAAAGCAATAACTTTCATTATATACTTTAAAAATCTACCAAATAACCAGATTATTGTGTAATAAAGTATTAACATACATGAGATATACATATAATTAAAAACCAGCTAGGTGATAAACTAGTTTAAAATTTTAGCTCAAGATAATATCCAAGTGATAATACCACAAAAGTATAAGTAGAATTTCAGGGTCTTTCATAATCCAAACTTCACAACACTTCCATGCTGTTAGAATTTTTTACAACAAACATGTTATTTTTAAAACCCAGAAAAAATATACTACCATTTAAAAAGTGCTCATTGTTAAATAAAAATGCAGGGAACAGATTAGCATGCATACTGTCTACAAATCATGTAAAAATATATAGTCAGAATACATAAAATTAAAGACTACCTGTAGACGTGATTATTATTCTCCTTTTTTTAATTAAAAAATTTCTCTTTAATGTTACAGTATTTCTTCTTTCTGATAAATAAAAACCGGGGGCATGGATCGGGAAAGCTAGCCAGGAGGCTCACCTGAGGAGTTCTGACCATCCTCATCATGGTCATTATAGGAGGTCGAAGTCTTAATGTTTCTTTTATACAGCGATCAAGTAAATTGAGATCCTTGAGCTGAAAAAGAGAAATATTTCCTGGGTTTTACAAATATTTAACATACTTCAACAGTATACAGAATTATTTTAACTTCTGGTTATTACAAGATAGCTTCTATTCTGGGTAGAAGTGCAGAGGTAACTGGTTTAGAGTAGCTCAGATTATCTTGTTCTATTACTATCTATGGTTAACAAAGGAGAAGAGGACAACGTAATAGGAAGAGAGGCAATCACTCTGAAGAATGGCATGGTAAGAACCAGAAAAAATTCACTAAAAAATGAAAACACTAGCAGAAATCATGAATGTACACTCTTTCAAAATCTCTACACAAATGTTTAGAGCAGCACTAAACAGAGTAACCAAAAGTTGGAAATGACCCAATGTCTGTCAACTGATGAATGGATAAAGAAATGTGACCAATCCCTGTGATGGAATATTACATGCTACAACATGGATTAACCTTGAAAACAGGCTAACTGAAAGAAGCCAGTCATTAAAGACCAAATATTTTATGATTGCATTTATATGAAGTGTCCAGAATAGGCAAATCCATGAGACGAAAGGTAGATTTTTGTCTACCCTGTGGTTTCCAAGGGCAGGGACAGGGAAATGAAGAATGTCTGGTCATCAGTTAAAATATTATTTTTAAAATTAACTAAAATCAGGAATGAAAGAGCCATCACTATGGACTTTACAGAAATAAAAAGGATTATAACAGAATACTATAACATTTATATGCCAACAAATTAGGTAACCCAGATTAAATGGATGATTTCCTAGAAAGACACAAACTACCAAAACTAACTCAAGAAGAATATATGAATAGATCTATAACAAGTAAAGAGATTGAATCAGTAATAAAAAAAGTTCCCACAAAGTAAAGCACAGACTTAGATGGCTTCACTGATGTATTAACACCAGTCTTTCACAAACTCTTCCAAAAAATGTGAAGAGGGAACACTTCCAAACTCACTATGATACCAGTACTATTTTGATACCAGACCTGTCAGAGACATCACAATAAAACTATAGACCAATATCTCTTATGCATATGGATGCAAAAATCCTCAACAAAATACTAGCAAACCAAATCCAGCATTAGGACATTTTAGGGAGATGGGGAATTTTCTGAAAATAAAGCAGCAATTGATCTGACAGTATCTAGAAAATCTCAGATTGTTCCCACATACTCAAAGTCATAAGGCAGCAATGAAACTGAAAATCCAACAAACCTGGTCATAAGTTAAAGGAGGCAGATCTTCTCCACAGACTGTTTTCTGTTCTAAATAACATTTTTCTTGCAGTGTTTTGTCTCTGGCCAAAAAGAAGCCCATCCAGGCACTAGTGGTTGAGGAGGTGTGCTGCCCTGCCAAGAGCAGTCCAATAAGCATGCCTGCCATTTCATCATCTGTCAGAGGACGCCCATCCCTAAAGAAGGAACCCCACACAAATTTAGCACTTTGACAGCCTCAACTTTTAAATAAAGGGTTGTAATGAATACGTTTTTCAGGAAAATAATAGTCTTTTGCATTTGCCCATCACAAGTCAGAATTTTTTTTCCCATTTGGAAAAAGACAAATAGGAAATATGATTTTGATTACAAAAGACTTCACTGCAGTTTATTAGCAAACTTTTCACCATGCTGTCACTGAGATTCCACTAAGGCATGGGATTCCAGTAATTTATGTCTCATTCATTTAAAAAGTCCAAAGGTCATAGTTACTAATTTGCCAGTATCATTACTTTTTAACTGGACATATTAACTATGTTTGACCTCCTGCTTCGGCCTAACACATAATCTGAACAGCTCTTACTTGTAAGTAGATTCTAATAAAATGTGGAGAATGTCATCAAATTTCTCTTCTGACTGTCTGCGTTTCTGTATTGCCTCATAGAAAATATTCTTGATTTCTCGATGAGCTCTGTCCCTGCGCCTGTAATTCAAAGATGAAAATGACTTTTAAAAATAAAGCAATACTTTCTGGCATCAACTTCATTTTAAAAAGAACCAGGACCAAGCTTAAAGCAACCTTATTTAACTAAATTTAAGGACTAAAATAACTGGCAAAACTCAGAACGAAAAGAAAAAGAGAAGCCATAAAAATCTTGTATTATTAGGAATTTCTAGGGTCCTTAAGGGTAAGAGCTGTGTTTGATATATATATACACGTTCCTGATTCTTAACATACTACCTGTGCTCTAACTAAAGGTCTAAAATAAGACTCAAATAATTATTCCTTTAGAATCATTTTCCAGTTTAACAAAAAGCAGAATCTTCCTTTCAATTAACATGAAATTCCAACTTCAGCCAAATTGATTCTTTTTTTTTTATGGTTTTATTTTTTTTAATATAATTTATTTTATTATCACTAATCTACAATTACATGTGCAATATTACGGTTATTAAACTACCCCTTCATCAGGTCCTCCCCACCAACCCCATTACAGTCACTGTCCATCAGCGTAGTGAGATGCTATAGAATCACTACTTGTCTTCTCTGAGTTGTACTGC
The DNA here is from genome assembly GCA_032199065.1 of Smutsia gigantea. NCBI lineage: Eukaryota > Metazoa > Chordata > Mammalia > Pholidota > Manidae > Smutsia > Smutsia gigantea. The sequence goes on along the minus strand of JAVSCE010015645.1, from coordinate 49,800 downwards.
CCTCCCCGTGCCCCCCCAACATTACATCTGCTAATCGTAATGCCCCTTTTTCCCTCTTATCCCTCCCTTCCCGCCCATTTTCCCCAGTCCCTTTCCCTTTGGTAACTATTAGTCCGTTCTTGGGTTCTGTGAGTCTGCTGCTGTTTTGTTCCTTCAGTATTTTTCTTTGTTCTTATACTCCACATATGAGTGAAATCATTTGATACTTGTCTTTTCGGCTTGGCTTATTTCACTGAGCATAATACCCTCTAGCTCCATCCATGTTGTTGCAAATGGTAAGATTTGTTTTCTTCTTATGGCTGAATAATATTCCATTGTGTATATGTACATCTTCTTTATCCATTCATCTACTGATGGACACTTAGGTTGCTTCCATTTCTTGGCTATTGTAAATAGTGCTGCAATAAACATAGGGGTGCATCTGTCTTTTTCAAACTGGGCTGCTGCATTCTTAGGGTAAATTCCTAGGAGTGGAATTCCTGGGTCAAATGGTATTTCTATTTTGAGTTTTTTGAGGAACCTCCATACTGCTTTCCACAATGGTTGAACTAATTTGCAGTCCCACCAGCAGTGTAGGAGGTTCCCTTTTCTCCACATCCTCGCCAACATTTGTTGTTGTTTGTGTTTTGGATGTTGGCCATCCTCACTGGTGTGAGGTGATATCTCATTGTGGTCTTAATCTGCATTTCTCTAATGATTAGCGATGTGGAGCATCTTTTCATGTGCCTGTTGGCCATCTGAATTTCTTCCTTGGAGAAGTGTCTATTCATGTCCTCTGCCCATTTCTTAATTGGATTATTTGCTTTCTGTTTGTTAAGGTGCATGAGTTCTTTATATATTTTGGATGTCAACGCTTTATCAGATACGTTTTTTATGAATATATTCTCCCATACTGTAGGATGTCTTTTTGTTCTATTGACGGTGTCCTTTGCTGTACAGAAGCTTTTCAGCTTGATATAGTCCCACTTGTTCATTTTTGCTTTTGTTTCCCTTGCCCGGGGAGATATGTTCATGAAGAAGTTGCTCATGTTTATGTCCAAGAGCTTTTTGCCTATGTTTTTTTCTAAGAGTTTTATGGTTTCATGACTTACATTCAGTTCTTTGATCCACCTTGAGTTTACCTTTGTGTATGGGGCTAGACAGTAGTCCAGTTTCATTCTCTTACATGTAGCTGTCCAGTTTTTCCAACACCAGCTGCTGAAGAGGCTGTCATCTCCCCATTGTATATCCAAGGCACTTTTATCAAATATTAATTGACTGTATATGTTTGGGTTAATGTTTGGATTTTCTATTCTGTTCCACTGGTCTGTGGGTCTGTTTTTGTGCCAATACCAAATTGTCTTGATTACTGTGGCTTTGTACTAGAGCTTGAAGTCAGGGAGTGTAATTCCCCCTGTTTTATTCCTCCTTCTCAGGATTGCTTTGGCTATTCGGGGTCTTTTGTGCTTCCATATGAATTTTAGAATTATTTGTTCCAGTTCATTGAAGAAAGCTGTTGGTAGTTTGATAGGGATTGCATTGAATCTGTAGATTGCTTTAGGTAGTATAGCCATTTTGACAATATTTATTCTTCCTAGCCAAGAGCATGGGATGCATTTCCATTTGTTAGTGTCCTCTTTAATTTCTCTTAGGAGTGTCTTGTAGTTTTCAGAGTACAGGTCTTTCACTTCCTTCGTTAGGTTTATTCCTAGGTATTTTATTCTTTTTGATGCAATTGTGAATGGAATTGTTTTTCTGATTTCTCTTTCTGTTAGTTCATCATTAGTGTATAGGAAAGCAACAGATTTCTGTGTGTTAATTTTGTATCCTGCAACTTTGCTGAATTCAGATATTAGTTCTAGTAGTTTTGGAATGGAATCTTTAGGGTTTTTTATGTACAGTATCATGTCATCTGCAAATAGTGACAATTTGACTTCTTCTTTACCAATCTGGATGCCTTGTATGTCTTTGTTTTGTCTGATTGCTGTGGCTAGGACCTCCAGTACTATGTTGAATAACAGTGGAGAGAGTGGGCATCCTTGTCTTGTTCCCGATCTTAGATGAAAAGCTTTCAGCGTCTCGCCGTTAAGTATGATGTTAGCTGTGGGTTTGTCATATATAGCCTTTATGATGTTGAGGTACTTGCCGTCTATACCCATTTTGTTGAGAGTTTTAATCAGGAATGGATGCTGAATTTTGTCAAATGCTTTTTCAGCATCTATGGAGATGATCATGTGGTTTTTGTTCTTCTTTTTGTTGATGTGGTGGATGATGTTGATGGATTTTCGAATGTTGTACCATCCTTGCATCCCTGGGATGAATCCCACTTGATCATGGTGTATGATCCTCTTGATGTATTTTTGAATTCGGTTTGCTAATATTTTGTTGAGTATTTTTGCATCTACGTTCATCAGGGATATTGGTCTGTAATTTTCTTTTTTGGTGAGGTCTTTGCCCGGTTTTGGTATTAGAGTGATGCTGGCTTCATAGAATGAGTTTGGAAGTATTCCCTCCTCTTCTATTTTTTGGAAAACTTTAAGGAGAATCGGTGTTATTTCTTCTCTATATGTCTGGTAGAATTCAGAGGTGAATCCATCAGGCCCAGGGGTTTTGTTCTTGGGTAGTTTTTTGATTACCAATTCGATTTCGTCGCTGGTGATTGGTCTGTTTAGTTTTTCTGTTTCTTGCTTGGTCAGTCTTGGAAGGTTGTATTTTTCTAAGAAGTTGTCCATTTCTTCTATGTTTTCCAGCTTGTTAGCATATAGATTCTCATAATATTCTCTTATGATTCTTTGTATTTCTGTGGGGTCCGTCGTGATTTTTCCTTTCTCATTTCTGATTGTGTTTATGTGTGTAGATTCTCTTTTTCTCTTAATGAGTCTGGCTAGGGGTTTATCTATTTTGTTTATTTTTTCAAAGAACCAGCTCTTGGTTTTATTGATTTTTTCTATTGTTTTATTCTTCTCAATTTTATTTATTTCTTCTCTAATCTTTATTATGTCCCTCCTTCTGGTGACTTTGGGCCTCATTTGTTCTTCTTTTTCCAATTTCAGTAATTGTGTCTTTAGACTATTCATTTGGGAATGTTCTTCCTTCTTTAAATAGGCCTGGATTGCAATATACTTTCCTCTTAGAACTGCCTTTGCTGCGTCCCACAGAAGTTGTGGCTTTGTGTTGTTGTTGTCATTAGTCTCCATATATTCTTTGATTTCTGTTTTGATTTGGTCGTTAACCCATTGATTAATTAGGAGAGTGTTGTTAAGTCTCCATGTATTTGTGAGCCTTTTTGATTTCTTTCTAAAATTTATTTCTAGTTTTATACCTTGGTGATCTGAGAAGTTGGTTGGTAGGATTTCAATATTTTTGAAATTACTGAGGTTCTTTTTGTGGCCTAGTATGTGGTCTATTCTGGAAAATGTTCCATGTGCACTTGAGAAGAATGTGTATCCTGTTGCTTTTGGGTGTAGAGTTCTGTAGATGTCTGTTAGGTCCATCTGTTCTAGTGTGTTGTTCAGTGCCTCTGTGTCTTTACTTATTTTCTGTCTGGTTGATCTGTCCTCTGGAGTGAGTGGTGTGTTGAAGTCTCCTAAGATGAATGCATTGCTGTCTATTTCCTCCTTTAATTCTGTTAGTATTTGTCTCACATATGCTGGCGCTCCTGTGTTGGGTGCATATATATTTATAATGGTTATATCTTCTTGTTGGACTGACCCCTTTATCATTATGTAATGTCCTTCTTTATCTTTTGCTACTTTCTTCGTTTTGAAGTCTATTTTGTCTGATACAAGTACTGCAACACCTGCTTTTTTCTCTTTGTTGTTTGCATGAAATATCTTTTTCCATCCCTTCACTTTTAGTCTGTGTATATCTTTGGATTTGAGGTGAGTTTCTTGTAGGCAGCATATAGATGGGTCTTGCTTTTTTATCCATTCTGTTACTCTGTGTCTTTTGATTGGTGCATTCAGTCCATTTACATTTAGGGTGATTATTGATAGATATGTACTTATTGCCATTGCTGGCTTTAGATTCGTGGTTACCAAGGGTTCAAGGGTTGCTTCTTTACTATCTAACAATCTAACTTAACTTTCTTGTTAAGTTATTGTAAACACAGTCTGATGTTTCTTTCTTTCTCTCCCTTCTTATTCCTCCTCCTCCATTCTTTCTATAATAGGTGTTTTATTCTTTGCCTTTAGTTAGTATTTGGATGGTCTGCTTTCTTTGCTATGATTTTATTTTCTCTGGTGACATCTTTTTAGCCTTAGGTGTGCTTCCATCTAGAGCAGTCCATTTAAGATATCCTGTAGTGGTGGTTTATGAGAGGCAAACTCTCTCAACTTTCGTTTGTCTGGAAATTGTTTAATCCCTCCATCATATTTAAATGATAATCGTGCTGGATACAATATTCTTGGTTCGAGGCCCTTCTGTTTCATAACGTTAAATATATCATGCCATTCTCTTCTGGCCTGTAAGGTTTCTGTTGAGAAGTCTGATGATAGTCTGATGGGTTTTCCTTTGTAGGTGATCTTTTTTCTCTCTCTAGCTGCCTTTAATACCCTGTCTTTATCTTTGATCTTTGCCATCTTAATTATTATGTGTCTTGGTGTTGTCTTCCTTGGGTCCCTTGTGTTGGGAGATCTATGAGCTTCGGTGGACTGCGAGACTACTTCCTTCCCCAGCGAGGGAAAGTTTTCAGCAATTATTTCTTCAAAGACACTTTCTATCCCTTTTTCTCTCTCTTCTTCCTCTGGTACTCCTATAATGCGAATATTGTTCCGTTTGGATTGGTCACACAGTTCTCTTAATATTCTTTCATTCCTAGAAATCCTTTTATCTCTCTCTGCCTCAACTGCTCTGTACTCCTGTTCTCTGTTTTCTATTCCATTAACAGTCTGTTGCATCTCATCCATTCTGCTGTTAAGCCCATCGATCGCTTGTCTGATTTCTGCATTGTCTTTCCTCAGTTCCCTCACTTCGTCCCTCAGCTCTTGCACATTTTCTGTAGGTCCATCAGCATGGTTATGACTTTTATTCTGAATTCTTTTTCAGGGAGGCTGTGCATTTCCGTCCCTTCAGACTCCCTCTCTGGGGTTGTCTGGTTGATTTTGGTCTGAACCATATTCCTCTGTCTTTTCATGGCTATAGGAATTGGTCACTGATAGTTGCCACGTATGTCAGCTGGGCTCTTTAAGACTTTAAAAAGAGGAGAAAAAAAAAAGAAAAAGAAAGAAGAAAGAAAAAAAGAAAAAAGGAAAGAAAAACAAAAACAGAACAAAAAACAAAAGAAAACAAAAAAAACAAAAAAAATTGCCCACCAGATGTAGATTCTGTGGGAATGCTGTAGGTGGCGCTATTGCCCCACTAGTCTACAGCTGTGACTGCACCGCTCCACAGGGTCCTTTATCACTCTGGCAGGGGTGGGAACGAATAGGAGGCTGTTGATCTCAGTGAGAAGTGTAAGTATGGCTATGCTTCCTCAGTTGCCAGCTAAGGCGTCTGAACCTCCCCAGGACTCCCAGCCTGCTGGGCTGAGTGTGCTGGGGCGATCCGGCTCCTCCGCTGGGCTCCTGTCTCTTTAAGACCGCTGAAGAAAGCGCGCTTTTTTTTTTCCTTCCCGGGAGCCGGCTGCAAGCACCCTGGCGCGTTCCCCGCTCAGATCCTGCCGCTCTGTCTCTCCAATCTCCGCTGCACTGCGCAATGTGGGTCAGCGCTCCCCGCGCAGATCACCGGGGCTGGCTACTTCGCGGGGTGCACTTCCACTCCCTCCCGGCTCTGAATCCTCTCCTCCTGCCGGTGCGCTGGGGTGGGGGAGGGCTCGGGTCCCGCCGGGTCGCGGCTCCGGATCTTACCCGCCTCTTGGGGTGCCGAGTCCTCTAGGGTGTAGCTGCACGCTGTGCGCTTTCCTGTGTATTCTGTCTCTCTTTTAGGAATAGATGTATTTGCTGTGTTTTCGTAGATAAATATAGTGTTGGGAGGACATTTCTGCCGCCCTGCTCACACCGCCATCTTCCCGGAAGTGTTCCTATCTAATCTGCTTTAAAATCCCTCCATTGTATGTTTCATTTCAGGTATGGAATTTCTTAATGATTGAATCTCCATCTTAAATTCGTACTTGAGTTCTTGAATATTTTTCTTTACATCCATAAGCATGTTTATGATTTTTATTTTGAACTCTTTTTCAGGAATATTGGTGAGTTCAGTTTTATTTGGTCCTTTTTCTGTGGTTTGTGAGATTTTGGTGTGAACCGTGTTCTTTTGGTGTTTCATATTTCTGTGTGGTGCCCTCTAGTACCCAGAAGCTCCAGTCTCTGGAGCTGCTCAGCGCCTAGAGTGAGGATGGGGGTTGTAGGGGAACGGAGCTGGTGCCTAGGGGGAGGAAAGAGCTGTTTCCTGAATCCTGCCTGTAGTGCCTGTCTCCCATATGAGAGCCAGTGGGCCAAGCACACAGGTGTAAACCTCTGTTGTCTGCATCTCTAGCTGTTGTAGGCAGGGCCTCCCTCTGACTGGCTTTACGCCAGTGCAGTGACTGCCAGTTTGTGAGCAGGTGCCGGCAGGCCAGTAGGAAGGCACAGCAGGCTGCATGTCACAGTGGTGGGCCCCTGAGCTGATTAGCCAGCCAGGGGTATGGAGCGCCTGAAGCTCCTCAAAGTTCCCAATCTACTAGGCAGAGCATGCCCAGACAACCTTGTTCCCCTATCCCTTCTCCTGCGCAGCAAGCTCCGTGAAAATCCCGCCCCTGCAGCCGCCCTGTCGCTGCTAGGAAGCCTGTCAGATCGCCTGCCTTTTCTTTGTTCCAGAGTGGCTGGGTGTGGATCCCGGCCTCTCCAAACAGCCGGAATCTGTCTCTCAAGCACTCTGCTTGTCCCAGCTCCCCATCCTCCAGAGCAGCACACAATGTAGGTTTCTGCTCGCCAGGCAGATCTCCAGGGCTACGTGTTCAGCAGTCCCAGGATTCCACCCCCTCCCCGCTCCGTTTCTCTTCCTCCTGCCGGTGAGCTGGGGTGGGAGAAGGGCTCGGGTCCGCTGCATCAAGGCTTTCGTATGTTACCCTGTTTTGTGAGGTCGGCTCTGTTCGTGAGGTCTGTATGCAGTCTGGTGCAGCATTTTTTCCTGTTGCTGTTTTAGGGTCAGTTGTATTAACTATATTTTTGCACTATCTGTGATTTTTGGAGGAGCTCTCTGTCTTACTTCTCACGCCGCCATCTTGAATCTCCCATAGCATTATTTTTGAAAAAAAATACATACCTTAACTTAAAAATGTTTTATTGCTAAAAAATGCTAAACATCACCTGGGCTTTCCAGCAAGTTGTAATCTTTTTGCTGGTGAGGTTCTTGCCTCAGTGTCGATGGTTGCTGACTGATGAGGGTGGTGGTCGCTTTAGGTTGGGGTGGCTGTAGCAATTTCTTTTTTCTTTTTCTTTCTGTCTGAAAACAGATAATGAAGTTTGCTGCATTGATGGACTCTTCCTTTCATGAATGATTTCTCTGTAGCATGTGATGCTCAATAGCATTTTACCCACTGTTGAACTTCTTTCAGTATTGGGGTCCGCCCTCTCAGATCCTGCTGCTGCTTTTTCAACTAAGTTTATTTAATATTCTAAATCCTCTGTCATCATTTCAACAACCTTCACAGCATCTTCACCAGGTGTAAACTCCATTTCAAGAAATCACTTTCTTTGCTCATTCATAAGAAACAGCTACTCATCTGTTAAAAGTTTTATCCTGAGATTGCAGCAATTCAGCCACATCTTCAGGCTCCACTTCTAATTCTAGGTCTCTTCCACCACATCTGGAGTCAGAACACACAACATTTATTAAGTTTGTCCATCTTATATGGGCACGTTCCATGGTGCCTCCAAACAGTTACAATAGGAATATCAAAGATCACTGATCATAGATCGTATTAACAAATGTAATAATAATGAAAACATCTGAAATACTGTGGGAGCTACCAAAATGGTCACAGAGGCACAAAGTGAGCAAATACTGTTTTATTATTATTATTATTAAGGTATCACTGATATACACTCTTATGAAGGTTTCACATGAAAAACAATGTGGTTACTACATTCACCCATATTATCAAGTCCCCCTCATACCCCACTGCAGTCACTGTCCATCAGTGTGGTAAGATGCCACAGAGTCACTACTTGTCTTCTCTGTGCTACACTGTCTTTCCAGTGACGCCCCCCCCCCCACACACACACCATGTGTACCAATCATAATGCCCCTCAATCCCCTTCTCCCTCCCTCCCCACCCGCCCTCCCACACCCCTCCCCTTTGGTAACCACTAGTCCCTTCTTGGCATCTGTGAGCCTGTTGCTGTTTTGTTCCTTCAGTTTTGCTTTGTTGTTACACTCCACAAATGAGGGAAATCAGAGCAAATACTGTTATTAAAATGGCTGATAGACTTGCTCAGTGCAGGGTTGCCACAAATCTTCAATTTGTAAAAAACAGTATCTGCAAATAGCAATAAGGCAAAACATAATAAAATGAGATATGCCTGTATTGTTTAATTCTCACAACAAACTCAGGTGGGAGAAACCATTATTATCCCCATTTTAAAGATAGGGAAACAGAGCTTCAGAGACATTAAGTAACTTGGTTAATCAAGATCACACCGCAAATAAAAGGCAGTGGTAAAGCCAGGATTTGAACCCAAGACCTGAACCCAGAGTCAAAATGTTAAATCAAAATGCTGAGATGAAATGGACTAGAGTTAACAGGTATAGAAGATAATCACATTTTTGTTTACTTACTCATTTAACAAACAGCAATATAGTACCACTCTGTTGCCTACTCTATGCCAGGCCCTGTTCCATGGGCTACAGAGGAGATAAAAATCAATAAAACATTTTGTTTGCCTATAGGGATGGATCTCATGTTTTGGGCAATAGGGCAGGAAGGCCACATCTGTAGTCTCAGTAGCTGCTGAATAGAGATTTGCCATCACTTCAGATGGAACCGTTCCCCAGATAAGGGACACTGCACACCTTGCCAGCTCCATCCTGGGCTGGCACCTGGGTCACCTGCCATGCCCACCCCCATCCCCATTCCAGGCCTGCCATTGCTCCTCTCTTAGCTTCTTACCCTCTTGGTGGCCTCTGCAGGGCACCTGCACTCAGGGATTCCCTGAAAGTCCAGCACCTGCCTCTGTCCAACCCTGGAGTTCTACCAGAGTGGCTGAGGCCTGGGGCTAGTGGGGAGAGCCTCTTGGCCCCTTCCCAGGGCAGGGGAGAGAGAGGGAGGCTGGGAAAGCAGGCTAGGGCTCAGTGTTGTAACTCCGGGCAGTGCTGGGACCTTTGCTCCACAGTGTCTATAGAGGGGAGGGAACACCAACTCTGGAGGCTGCCGAGATTGGGGTGGGGGTGTCTGGGAGGCAGTCCTACAAGAGCAACTGAGAGCCACTGGGGTGAGAGAAGAAGGGGAGAGATGTGGAACTGGGCCGGTTTGCTGAGAAATGTCACTGTCACAGTTGGGGGTAGGGGTTCAGAGGTAGTGCTGGGCTCAGCGGAGCCAGCTGGGGAGGAGTCAGCCTGGTGGGGAAGCTGCCCCGTGGGCGGGTGGGGGGAGGAGGCCAGGGCTCCGTAGGTCAGTTGTCTCCGTCCGCCTAGCAGGAAGGAGAAGTGGCCCGACCCCTTGGCAGTCCCTCCCCTCAGCCTTTCCCCACATTACTTCTCCAGGGTTCCGGGCCCCTCTCTTGCTCAGCTCCGGCGGAAGCCTCTGGACAGGGGACTGCACTGTCCTCCTCTGTCAGCAAGGGGGCTCCAGAGACTGCCCAGCCCTGGAGTCTGGCGGCCTTGGGATTCGGTGGGTCTGTCCTCAGCACTGGCGGGGGCTATGTGTGTGTGTGTCTAGGGTTGGGGGGGTGTCCTGTGGCTCTTAGAAAGGGGTCTGTAGGGAGAAGTGAAGAATGATGTGTGTAAGAAGCTCTGGCACGGACAGGATTCTATTTAGGTCCCAGAATAACTCCTGAGGGGGCCTGGGAAAGGACGTCCTGTATGTGAATTGAAGCAAATCTTGGAGGCAAGAGGCTTGTGCTGGGACCCTGGAAAGTGGCAGGAGTGAGGTGGTTTCACTGGGAGGAGTGAGCCTCGATCCCATGTCCTGGTCCTGGCCAACTTTGAATGTCCCCAATGCTGGAGTGAGGGAGAAGGGGCTCTGTTGTGCCCAAACATTCCCTGATGCCCTGGAGGAGTCCCTGGGGAGAAAAGGTCTCCTGATGGTCAAGAGCTTAGACTTTGGAGTCAGAGAGACCAGAGTTGGAGTCCTGGCTCTACCACTGTCTAACTGTGTGGCCACGGCAATTTACTTGATCTCTTTGGACCTCAGTTTCCTCATCTGTAAATGGTTTTAAGAATAGTAGTGACCTCATAGAGATATTGTGAGGAAGGCATGTAAACTCTTAGCACAGGCTGATAGACATATATGGCAGGTTAATGTTACTTGACAGGTTAGTACTGATAAAAGGCAGGATAAGGAGGAGAAGGCTGCTGAGGCCAGAAAAAAGCCCAATTCTGAGAGAGTGTAACCTGGGCTGTTCCTGCAGGGCAGTCCCTTGGTAATGTCCAGGGCTCCAGGAGGAGATGTCCTTGTGGCTGGAGGCCTCTGTGCCTGACATTTCTTCTGGTAAGCTGCTCCACTCCAGCCCTTTCCCCAGAGCCCAGGCCCAGCTCTCTATGGGTAGAAATAAGTTTGCAGTTTCCCAGAAGGACCCTGGGAAAGTGAGCAGGGTGGGCCCTGAGACCCCCTTACGCCTCTCTTTCTGGGCTCAGACTCTGCAGTGGAGCTGTGGGAGCCACATGCGCAAGATGCAAGCGGCCAGAAACTGGGAGGCAGCACCTGCATCCTCAGGGGGGAAGCTAGCAGGCCCCAGTCCACGGGGGGCACTTTGGGAGTGGGGCTGGAGGCAGCAGAGCCCGCAGCTCTGCTCCTGGGAGAAGATGCCCTTCCACAGTCCACAGGTGAGGAGCTGTTGGGTTTGGAGGAGGTAGGCACTCCCTGGATGTGGGAGGGGTACCTTAGGGCTGTTTACCTCATAAGGTCATGGTTAAGTCTAAATGCTTTGGAATCAACTAGACCTGAGTGATCTGAATGTGAATTTTGTCTCTATATTAGGCCTTTCTGAGTTTCCTTATTTGTAAAATGGAAATAATAATAGTACCTGTCTCTGATGATTGTTCTAAGGATAAATGCACAGAAAGGGATCAGACAGTGCCTAGGGCATAATAACACTTGCCATATGAGAACCACTTTTTTACAATAGACTAGGCTGCGTATAATGAAGGGAATGAAGGGCACTGAGTGTTCAGGGCGGTGGCCAACTGAGCACCAAGCCTTTTCCTTGGAGAAGAACATTAAGGCTCTTCCCTGTATCCAGAGTTCCGTCCACAAAAGCGAAAAAAGGGGCCAGCCCCCAAAATGCTGGGGAACGAGCTGTGCAGTGTGTGTGGGGACAAGGCCTCCGGCTTCCACTACAACGTGCTGAGCTGTGAGGGCTGCAAGGGATTCTTCCGCCGCAGTGTCATCAAAGGGGCACGCTATGTCTGCCACAGCGGGGGCCACTGCCCCATGGACACCTACATGCGTCGCAAGTGCCAGGAGTGTCGCCTTCGCAAATGCCGCCAAGCTGGCATGCGGGAGGAATGTGAGTGTCTGGGGATGGGAGTGGGAGAGAGACTGAAGGGAGGGGTCCTGTGCCCTCAGGGTATGAGGCTAGACAGGCGGTTGAGTCTCCAGGGCCTTCCTACACAGCCCCTAAGGATGGATTAATAAAATCTCTTCCTTGTCCTTAGTCACCTTTTCTGCTTTTCTGGAGCCCCAAACTACCCCTTGTGCCCTGTCCTTGCTTCCTGTCTCTCCCCCTTCTCCCCTCCTCATGTCTGGCCTATTCTTAGGCGTTCTGTCAGAAGAACAGATCCGCCTGAAGAAACTGAAGCGGCAAGAGGAGGAACAGGCTCAGACCACATCAGTGCCCCTGAGCACGTCCTCACCTCCCCAGGTCTTGCCCCAGCTCAGTCCAGAACAACTGGGCATGATTGAGAAACTGGTGGCTGCCCAGCAGCAGTGTAACAGACGCTCCTTTTCTGACCGGCTCCGAGTCACGGTACCTGGAGGAACTGGGGACGGGAGGCTGTGCCTGGAGCGCCGGTGGGCTTCTTGATACCCAAGTCACACGGGTTTGTTTTCCCTCCTTGCTTCCTGGTAGCCTTGGCCCGTGGCGCCAGATCCCCAGAGCCGGGAGGCCCGTCAACAGCGCTTTGCCCACTTCACTGAGCTGGCCATCGTCTCTGTGCAAGAGATCGTTGATTTTGCCAAGCAGCTGCCTGGCTTCCTGCAGCTCAGCCGGGAGGACCAGATCGCCCTGCTGAAGACCTCTGCGATTGAGGTGGCCGGCAAGGGGCAGGGCAGAGGGACAGCCAGAGTGGGACTGTCTGTGGGAGGGCTCTCCAGCCAGCCAGCCAGCCATGTAGCTAAATCTCGGGGGTTTTCAGGGCTAGACCTTCCCTTCAAGGTGCCCTGTGCCAGGCCTAGCCCACTGAGCGCCTGTGCGAGGTCAGCTCCTTGTGCGCAGGTGATGCTTCTGGAGACAGCTCGGAGGTACAACCCTGGGAGCGAGAGTATCACCTTCCTCAAGGATTTCAGTTACAATCGAGAAGACTTTGCCAAAGCAGGTGAGAACTGAGATCACACAAGGATTGGGCTGGATGGACAGATGCTTTTTGTCATGGGGCCCCCAGTGACTACAGACACAGAACCAAGGTTTGGGTGGCTGTAAAGGGAAGGCCCTGTATATGTTTCCAAGACAGTAAGTTAGAATGCGGATAGGCTTCTCTCGGTTGCTTCAAATACCTACCTGTTCTCTGTTGCATTGGGCCAGTGGTTCTCAAACTGTGTTCCAAGGAACCTGAAGTGGGGGGTTGGTTTCATGGAAGTGTTACCTTAGAGTAGAAACATAGAGAAACAGGAATGTCCTTAATACATAAGCCAAAGAAGAAGCTCCTTTAATTCTGCATTATATATTATTCTTCTGCATTATGTTTTGCTTGAAGAAAAGATTTTACAGCTAGGATAAAAAGTCAGAAAACCACAGCACCAAGCCTTTTTAGTAGTTAATAATGAACAAATCTGAGTTGTGCTCTTTAAGGACTGTGTGAACTGATTTCCCCCACTCTTTTTCAATTGCACTTTCTGGTAAGCCATGGAACTGAAGCTGAAACATGGCAAATGTGCCCAGCTGGGACAGTTCTAGGATAAAAGTAAACACCTATACCTGGGGTATGTTCTGCAAGAGTTAGTCCGCAGTGCTGCCGTCTCTCAGTTATTTGCTTGCAGGCTCAGCAGGGTTAGTTTCCTCAAATGCAGTTGCTGGCAATGTTTGTGTGTGGGAGCGGGGTTGGTAAAGGATGGAGGGCTGAGGGTGTTCTGGAGGGATGGGAACCGTGGCTCAACAGGACACTGAGTAGTTTAGCACCTGAGTGAGTGGCTCATTCCGTGACTTCATTCTTGGGGCTCGTAGGTCCTGGTTTCCACAGCAGAGCTCATAAAGTATTCTCTGGTTTCTGGTGACTCAGGCCAGCTCAAATGCATCTTGTCCTCACACAGGCCACCCCACCCAGTGAGCTCTCTAGGAAGACATCCCTTAACTGGAGGCGTGGGAGAGATATGTTGGCGCCTCCGCCTTCTGTGGTCCCTGGCGTGCTGTCTGAAATGTGTAGGCATCTAAAGGGGTGATTTGATGACTTTTTCCAGCTTGAAAAGCCCAGCCCTGCCCCCTTTTTCTACCAGACCACCTTTTCTCCAAATGGTTATTATCCCAGTCCTTCTTAACCATGGCCACCTTCACAACATCTGCCCTTCCGAACCCTTCCCAGTTCTCATGTCGGAGTGTTCCTTCAGCACCTGTGGACTTGTGCTCTCTGAATCTGAACCTGTTTATAGCTTCACTTATGTAAGCAGTTTTGATGTCATGTTTGCCTTTCATTTCTCACATTGTCAGTGAGGTCTTGGGCAGAAGGAACTGGAGCTGTCTTTAGTCAGGTCTCCTTCCCCCTCTACTTCCACGGCCGTATGCGGCATGGGTGGATGACTGGTGATGTGGGCTGACCGCAGTGGAGGCATTCGCTCAGGGAGCATCAGCAGATCTTGCAGAGTGCGCGACCAACTCTACGGTCTCCTTGCCCTCTCTGTACGAAGGGGCTGTCCAGCACAACTCGAGGCTCAACACCTCGCCAAGAAATACTTTATAAAATGGGGCTTGTCCATTAAATGGATCAACACACACTTGATAAACATCAAGGTTAAAGTACAGGAAGTGACTATTCAAGAGCCAGGAATGGAAAAGTTAGCAGATGGTTGCTAAAGAACTCTGAGAAAGCTTCAGGGACAGTGAGGGACAGGGAGACTGACTGTGTGTGGGAGAACTGTTCTTTAAATCTCATGACTTTAGCTCATGGTTTGTTCAGCTTCAGTCTCCTCAGCAAGAAGATTGATTCTGTTTTTTTAATGTATTATTTATTTAACAAACACATAGTAATTACCTTATGAGCCACACATTATTGTAGGGACCCATTATGAGGCAGGCCTATTGTATCTATTTTACAGATGGGAAAACGAAGGCCCAGAGAGCTTAAATAACTTACCCAACGTCACACAGCCTAGAAATGGTAGAGCCAGGACTCAAACCTAGGCAGTCTAGTGTCAGAGTGCACAATCTCAACCACATTGCTATGTTCCCACCAAGATGTGAAACATGAACTGTATCTCTAGGATTCAAATAAGTAAGGCCAATTGCCAGTGAAAAAATTTTTATATAAACAAAAATAGGAGTTGCCTCTAATTCTAGTAATGTAAAGCCCTCAAGAATTCTAATAAGAAATACAGAACTATTATTATAATTTAATTCAGCACCTCCCATGTGCCAAGCCCAGTGCCAAGTACTCTGCATGCTCTTTACCATTTAACCATCAGAACAGTCTTGTAAATTCCAATATGATTCCCATATTTGGGATGAGGCTTTGAGAGCTTAAGAAAGTTGTCCAGCGGAGCCCTGGAGACTTCTTACCGAGTTCCTGGTAGTTCCCTAATTTGAGAAGTTGGAGGAGAGAAGGAAGTTTCTAATCTCGTGTCACATGCCCCAGCCCCGCTGAGACAGGGACCATGGGCTTAGACAGAGTAGGGTGAGGGCCTCTGTAAAAAACAAAGTGAGATAATCCATCGTGAGATTTTCTTTGGCCTGCTGGGGGGCCCAGCTTATTTTTCTGACTTTACCCAGGTGCTGCTTTTCTTCCTACAGTCCTAATCAAGTGATTTGAAACCTGGGCAATTTAACAAGCAAGACCAAAACAACGTAGTAAAAACAGGAAGGATTCCATCTTGAAAATAAGATAGCATTTTAAAACCCAATTAGTTAAATAGTTAAGTTTCTTGACATACTATTAACAAACAGACAATAATAACTCAGCCCACCTTGGGAGCAAAGCAGGTAGTCTTGAGTGATACACTCCCAGACCAGGAAGCTGCTATCCTGGGGGGAAATCGAAGAAGTAAATTACCCGGAAGACTAATAAGTGGGACCACTTAGCTGGTGTGCATCCCTAGCCCTTTGTGTTTCAACTGCCTATAAATCCCCTAGACAACGCACCACCCTGGGACTCTCTTGTCCCCTCCTGGCGCGAGCCAGGAGCTCTGTCCTCTCGCTTTATCTCTAAATAAAAGCCTCTCCCTGGCTCTCCTACCTTGAGTGTTTGCAAAGTTCATTCTTCGACTCTGCGAACAAGAACCCCAGCATCACCGCTTCTGCCTCCCCAGGACTGCAGGTGGAGTTCATCAACCCCATCTTCGAGTTCTCCAGAGCCATGAATGAGCTACAACTCAATGATGCTGAGTTCGCTTTGCTCATTGCCATCAGCATCTTCTCTGCAGGTTCGGAGGAGGGGCAAGAGGGAAATAGAGAAAGAGGCTTGCACCAAAGAGGGTGGCAGGCCCCACAGGGCAAGAATCGTGGAGGGGTGCAGAGGCCCTTGCTGTTATTTTGGGATGGAAGAGGCTGGGTGCAGCAGTCCCTATATTTTGGTTGTAATTTGGGGTATGGAACTAGAACCCTGGCCAGACCTGCTCCTCAACTCTCTTGGTAATCTATAGACCGGCCCAACGTGCAGGACCAGCTCCAGGTAGAGAGGCTGCAACACACTTATGTGGAGGCCCTGCATGCCTACGTCTCCATCCATCACCCCCATGTGAGTCTCCCCATGGTGCCCTTTTTCCTCCCTTCTAAGACTCATTCTCCAACACACCTATTTTCCTTTCAAGAGTCCTCCTTCCCTGACTTCATCATGCACAATTTTCTACTTCTCTCACAACTCCCTTACCCTTGCCCCCCCTTCCTTGGGGAGAGACAAAGGCTGTGCTTTTCCTCTTTCCCCCAGGACCGGCTGATGTTCCCACGGATGCTAATGAAACTGGTGAGCCTCCGGACACTGAGCAGTGTCCACTCAGAGCAAGTGTTTGCACTGCGCCTGCAGGACAAAAAGCTTCCCCCGCTGCTCTCTGAGATCTGGGATGTGCACGAATGACTGTTCTTCTCCATGTCTTCTGTTTTCTGGGCTGAATGGCTGAGGCCCTGTGGTGGTTGTTCTAGAGGTGGAGCAGACTGAGAGGGGCAAACATTCCTGGGAGCTGGGCAAAGTACGTCATGTGGCATTAAAGGAGAATCAAAGGGTTGGGAGTTTTGTGGCTGCTGGGCAGTGGGGGTCTTGCTAAAGCTGTGTTCCATTTGAAGACTCTTCTGACCCAAACCAGTGGGTGAACCCCGGGGACACTTTGCACAAGCTTCTCCAGGGCCCAGCCCATCCTGCCTCCACCACTTCCTGTTTTCTGCACAGGGCCCCTAGAGAAACTCTCCACTGTCGTTCTGCGGCTCGGCCATAAATGCCTTGGGGCTGCCTCACTGATAGGTCTGGCAGTGTTTGTACAGGAAGACCAAAATGAATACAGAATGAGAGAAACCACTTCTGGATTGCGGGTGGGGGCACGGCAATAGTGGAGGGAAGGCTGCGTCCGTTAGTATCCGCTTCCAGACTCAGAAGAAGACTAGTCCCAAGTGACAGCTTTAGCAGCAAGGGGACCCCCTTTTACTAGCCGGTGCCATGAGGGTAGTAAATGAAATGCTGAGGCTTAGATGCCTCCTTCCCTTTTAATGATCCAAGTGGGGCTGTGATGTCTTTCTGTTGGGGGGAGGAAGTTTGGATGTTCAGAACTAATGCCTCAGCCATGTACCCGCATGCCTCGCTTTTTCCGTTGGCATCTGAAGAAGAGAGCACAACAATTCCTCCTTTCGGCCCTTAGGTCCTGTGGGACAGGAAGAAAAGTCCCCTGAGGCCAGGGGTAGGCTGCCGTGTCTCGGGCCTCTCAGAAGGGTGGACTCCATTTCCCAGCGGGCCCCGCGGCCCCGCTCACGCCCCCTTCCCGTGGAGCGCACCCTGAGTAGGTGATACCGCGGCCGCGCCTTCCGGCCTCAAGTACTCCCGCTGCCCCAGAATTGGAAGGTTCCACTGCTGGGTCTGCAGGCTTTCCTGAACAGGCGGCTGGGCACTTCCAAGCCGCGTGCGGGGGGAGGGAGGGAGATGAGGAGGACTGTCAGAAAGTCTTAGGGGCGGTTCATGTTGAGAAGTCGCTTCTTGATTTATGCACATTTCGTCGACACGGACGCTATTGCCGGATCGAATTAAAATATGTTTGGCAACCTAAACAAAAGGTATTCCTTTGGGTCCTCCCCTTGGCTGTAGCAATGCTGGGCTGGCCCAGCGCGCCCCATCACGTTCCCACTCCCGCAAGGATAGGTGTGTGCGTAGCCGCCTCTCTCCCGAGTTTGGCTCCACCCTTCAGCAGTCGGGTTGGTGCCATCCCGTCCCCCCGGAGGTGAATGGTACGGACCCCGAGCCCCCTCAGCCTTCCCTTCCCAGCCCTGCTCGAGTAGTGCGCGACCCCTGGTGCAGACGTGAACTGGCGCGCGCTGGGAGCGGCACCCGCGCCGGGAAGCCACTGACGCTCGGCTGCCGGGGGACATCGGGCCCTGCCTGGCCGGTTCCCCGGGGCTCGGGAGGTAGGAAGGCCTGGACCACTCCGGGCCCTGGAAGGGTATCTGGGACGGGGCTCTATAGGGTTGGACCTCTGAGGTGGCCATAGAGTGTGAGGAGGCGCGGGGTCTGGAGGAGGAGTGAGGGACCGTAGGGAAAAGGGCGCGGCTAGAAGTGGGGGCGCTCCGCTGCTGCTGGGCTCGGTTCCCGCAGGGCTGGCGGATGGCGTTGGTTCCGGGGCGGGGGAGAAGTGTCCCGCAGGTGAGGGGGCGGGCAGAACTGTCCAGCCCGAGGCGCTGGCCGGGATAAGCACCTGGCGTGCGAGCGTGGAGTGCGTGTGTGTGTGTGCGCGCGCGCGCTCCTTTTTGGTTAGGGTTTGGAGAACCACGTTTGGTTCTTAAAATTTTTTTCTTCTTAAGTTGTTGTTTCACAATTGGCTTGTTGGGGAGTGGGGACACCGTTATAATCTTTCTTGGACCTGCTTCCCCTTCCATCCTCGTCCATATCTAAATAGTTCCTCCTTTTCCTGCGCCCCCTTCTTCACCAACCCAACCTATTGCCTGCTTTTTTGATCTCGTTCTGACCCACGCTGGACCAGTCTGTACTGTAGCGCTTGCAAGGTCACTGCCTGGGGATACGGAGGAGGAGAGGGAGCCTCCTGTTGTGCTCACATCAGCAAAGATGTCATATCGCTCTCCAGTTCCTGTGGTTTTGCTATGACATCCTGCCCCAAAGGAGGACGAGCCCAAAGGATTGATTAGCGTGGTCATTTTGTAGGCTGAAAACACATAGATACAACTTAAAGGTTTGTGTATTCTAAATCTGCATCTGGATGGAGTAGATGGTGATGTAGGACATCAGCAGATAGGTGTACTTTTTGAGCTTGATGCCTTTGCAGTACAGGAGATAGGAACCAGGGACTCTGAGTTACTAAGTATGGTTGAGGAAAGAGGCAGAGTCTGGGCCTGAGTGAATAATGGAAGACAGAGTATGAGTTATAGGTAGTGTTAGAGGACTTAGAGTTATGAGAAGGGGAGGGGGGTAATGGAAAATTATCATTGCAATCTGAATGACCAAAGGCGGTGGTTGTTGATGAGATCTGAATTGTGACTAAAATCTACCCTATCACTAGTTGCTAGAACAGTCACAAGATCTCAGGGTCTTGTGGTTCTGGAGGGAGATGAACACTGTGGAGCATGACAATGGCTCAAGTTCTATCAAATGATTGTCAGTGGAGAGGGGCTGGAATCCTACCAAGGCTTGAGGCCTGATTGCTAATATGTTAGTAGATGTTTCAGGTGTGATCTTTGAGATTTTGGTAAAAAGGGCTCCTGGTTTTCAGTGTAAACATAGATTTCAAGGCTTAGCCTTGAGCTCTGGTGCTGCAAATTTTGTTTTATTTTAAGATACTTTGGCTCTCACCCTAGGCATTTTCCACATAATTCTTTATAGAACAAATAATGCTTTTATTCCTCCCCATTTCATTTCTGTATTCCCCTCCCCTTCTCACTCTGCTTGGGAGGAGCTGAGCTCATCTCTTTAACATGCCCCACCTTCTGCAGCATGCTTATAACTCTATAGCAATGGAGGACTTTTTTTTGAATGGTAATATACCTAGAAATGATGATATGGCATGCTTGGGAGCTTGGTGTTGGTTGCATGGAAAGGAGATATCACTATCAAAATCCAGAATTAGGACAAAGGGCAAACTAAAGGCATATGGGGGTGAAGATAACTTAAAAATTAGTAGGTGCTGTTGATGGAAGAGATGTCTCCAGATTTAAGGAGATTGAGTTGTTATGGGCCCTGGCTGACTCTGGAGTAGCAGCTGCTAGCACTGTGTGGTCACCAAGCGGAGGAGGGGCTGCGGCTATGCTATAAATAGTGCTGGCAGCCAGAGTCGCTATGGAGACAAAATTGAATCCTATTACCTGCAAGTCCTCTATTGGGAGCAAGAGAAAGGAGGGAACAGTATTTTGATGATTTGAGAAGTTGTTGCAGAAAAGTCTTTTTTATTATTAAGTAGGGGAGAAAAAAGACTTCTCATTATTTAAGTCAAATTGGGCCTTAAGCATAAACAGAGTATGTATGTCTCTATGTATGAGAGTGCTCACAGCAGCAAAGAAGAGTGGTGTGTGAGTGGTTGTGTAGTGTAATGGGATTCTCTGTGTATGTCTATAGTGAATGAGGTCTTAGCGTGGCCATTTGTGGAGCAGAGGTAGAATCATGGAAGCACTGAAAATAGGCTTGTAGTGGCGTGAAACATTTATTTAAAGAATTCTTTTGGAGACCCAACAGGAAATGGTTATGATTAAGACCATGTAAGCTTTTTCTAATTTTTGGACTATGGTTTAGAAAGTTCCCTGAACATCTCTCTCTGTCCTTGCAGAAATCCTATTATTCCTGCATCAAATTCTTAATTTCTGTAAAATAGAGAAAGACAAGGCCTCATCTGTGTGTATTATATTACTGATTCTAATCCTGGGATGAGAATAGAAAGACTGTGATTCAGCACCAAGGGCAGAGCTATAACAGTAACCACTGGGCCCCTTTCTTGCTGGAAGAGAGGAGGAAAATGGTTTCCATGAAGCAATTGGGACACAGATGTCCTTCATTTGAGATCACATGGGGTAAAGTAGCCAGCTGTTATTGTCTGAGTGTAATTAGCTATACAGTCTATAAGGTTCGTTTCACATCAAGCTGAATGCAGACTGTCGGATCAGAGAATAATTAGGTTTCCATCTAGAGATAGGAGTGCAGACTAGTACTGATTAGAGAGTCTGGTTTGATACTGCTCCATCCTGGAGCAGTCCTAAAAGTGACTTAATTTTTGTTATCATAATGACTGAGTCCAGATTAGACTAACTGGGTCTGTTTTTCAGAAACAGAGCCCCGGGGGGGTGAGGATGGAAATGAGCTGGTTTGTAGGGATGGGAGGTGAGAGCCATTATTTATCTTGTTTCTTGACATTTGACCCTGTGAGCTCATAAGCCCAGATTGAGCTCTTGGCTAGGAGAAGTGTCCCTTCTATCTTTAGTACTAAAATGGAACACCTTCTGACCAATGCCCTGGCTGGGATGAAGCTGAGAGGGATGAATCCCTTAGGCACAGCAAATGATCTTAGCAGTACTTTTTCCCTATTAGACTTGGATCTTCAGATAATACCAGAACTCCTCCTGGGAACTTTGACTCCTTGCTTGACGCCTTGAAGTTTCTGTGAGATGAACTGATGACTAGGAGCCATGGTACAGAAGAAGAAGTTCTGCCCCCGGGCACTGGATTACCTCGTGATCGTAGGGGCCAGGTAACCAGAGAGACTGGATTTTGTCTTGTCATCTGGGATGGCCGCACAACTGTAATTATTCCTTTCCCCATTTCCACCTTGCTCTGTGTATCTCATGCTCCTGTTTTACCCTGATAGGAACCTCGATGCCACGGTCAGGTGGATAGGGAGTACTGGCCTGGAGGAACAGAGACAGAGCGAAACTCTGCTCTTAACTGGCATCTTTGTGATCTTGAGCAGATATGCTCTATATACCCTGGTTTCCTTATTTGGTAAAAACAAGAAGTACACAGTGCTCCTTCTCTCCCTACATATATTCTTTTGGTGATTCATTAGCTAATAGACCTTGAAAGGTGTTAATCATCTTAATTGTTAGTGGTAATTTTATTGTTGCACTTTCCCTTTCATTTCAGGATAGGTGTCATCATGGCAGTGCAGACCTCAGTTAGCCTACCAGCTAAATGTCACAAGAGTACCCATGTTTTTCAAGGCCCTGAAGTTAGCTTACTTTATCCAGTGGCATTTTGAGCTTTATTTCTGGACTGTGGTTAAAATTTGAAAGAGCATCCTAGCCTCAGGCTGCTGAATTTGTCTTTGTATTCTTCAGGCACCCGAGCAGTGACAGTGTGGCCCAGACTCCTGAATTGCTACGGCGATACCCATTAGAGGATCACGCTGAGTTTCCCCTGCCCCCAGATGTAGTGTTCTTCTGCCAGCCCGAGGGCTGTCTGAGTGTGCGGCAGCGGCGCATGAGCCTACGGGATGACACCTCATTTGTCTTCACACTCACTGACAAGGACACTGGAGTCACACGTTATGGCATCTGCGTTAACTTCTACCGCTCCTTCCAAAAGCGAATGCCTAAGGAAAAGGGGGAAGGTGGGGCAGGGTCTCGTGGGAAGGAAGGACCCCGTGCCACCTGCACCTCAGAAGAGGTTGGCACTGAGAGCTCGGAGAGTGGCTCGTCCTTGCAGCCTCCCAGTGCTGACTCCACCCCTGATGTGAACCAGTCTCCTCAGGGGAAAGGCAGGACCAAGGCAGGCAACCGATCCCGCAACAGTACTCTGACCTCCCTGTGTGTGCTGAGCCACTACCCCTTCTTCTCCACCTTCCGGGAATGTCTGTATACCCTCAAACGTCTGGTGGACTGCTGTAGTGAGCGACTGCTGGGCAAGAAACTGGGCATCCCTCGAGGCATACAGAGGTATGGCTTGCTGCGTTTAGAGATGAGGTATAATTGGTCCAGGAAGAGAGCAGGAAATTTCCACTAAAGCCTGAGGTCCTCAGACTACTGAAGTGTATTATGTTAGTCGTTACTAAGAGAAAGACTGCTGCAGAGTTGGACTTTGTCCTATCATAACTGTGTTTGGACTGATGCTGACGAGTTTGATGTGTACAATAAGTCCTGCTATGTGCATGTTTTTACACTTGTTCTCACCCTTGTGTATACCTATGAGTTCTAACTGAGCCCAGTGGGTGGGCTTTTCCAATTGCCATCATTATGCCCTCTGTGCTCACACTGGGTCACAGTAGGGTGTCAGCCCCTAGTGCTCATTTGTCTGTTTCCTGCTGTCTGCTCCTCAGGGACACCATGTGGCGCATCTTTACTGGATCATTGCAGGTGGAGGAGAAGTCGAGTGCCCTTCTGCATGACCTTCGAGAGATCGAGGCCTGGATCTATCGACTGCTGCGCTCCCCAGTACCTGTCTCTGGGCAGAAGCGAGTAGATATTGAGGTCCTACCCCAGGAGCTCCAGCAGGCTCTGACCTTTGCTCTTCCAGACCCCTCTCGATTCACCTTAGTGGATTTTCCTCTGCATCTTCCCTTGGAACTTCTGGGTGTGGATGC
The DNA here is from genome assembly GCA_032199065.1 of Smutsia gigantea. Lineage (NCBI taxonomy): Eukaryota > Metazoa > Chordata > Mammalia > Pholidota > Manidae > Smutsia > Smutsia gigantea. The sequence continues at coordinate 26,615 of JAVSCE010015645.1, read as the reverse complement.
CTGTCTTCAGGTGCTAACCTGCATCCTGTTAGAGCACAAGGTGAGCTTTCTAGATGTCTCTAGGGAAAGGGTTTAAAATATGGCAGAAGCTAGACCATGAGCTCTTTAAGGACAAGGATTACATCTTTTTCATTGTTTGTCTCCAGAGGTAACATGATGTCAGGTATAGAGCAGGTACTCAGTAGATATGGTTTGAATGAAGGTACTGGTATCAGTGGGACATGTTCAGAAGGCCCACATTCAGTTGAATTATCCTTAACTGTACCTAATTCTCTGGTACAGTGGTCCTGGGATTGGGAGTATAAGAACTAGGAAGGCAGGGGAGTAATTTGAAGGAAGATTACTACAGTGCTTGGGTTGGGAGGTGGCGAGCAAGGTGGGACAGTGATAATTGTGGAAAATAAGCTCCTGGAGCCCTAGGCATGATGAAATGGAAATTAAATTATCTTGGTGGAAGCTGTTTTCTTGTGGACCTTATTTATGCTGTTGAGTGATCCTTATGGCACACGGCAGGTGGTGCTGCAGTCTCGAGACTACAATGCACTGTCCATGTCTGTGATGGCATTTGTGGCGATGATCTACCCCCTGGAGTATATGTTTCCTGTAATCCCACTGCTGCCCACCTGCATGGCATCAGCAGAGCAGGTGGGTCTCCAGGTGTTTTCTGGCTTTGTCATGTCTGTTTTTCAACTCTGTCCAGCTCTAAGGGAGAAGGCTTAATGCCCAAAGAAGTTGTGAATCGGTAGTGGTCCTCGATCCCTTAGCATAACTTACTTGCCTGTAGAGTATGACCTTACTTGAACTGATCTGGTGGCAAAGCCTATGCTATTTATGGTTTGTATTTATCACAGTTAATGATTAGAGGCTACTAGCTACACTGCTGCAGGTGTCAACGTAATATACAGGATATGGACTACATATACATGTGTATATGCATATCTTATACATATGTGTGTATGTAACATATGAAACACATCTACCCTCAAAGTTCTTGGAAAAGGGGTTGTAGACCTGCATTTCTTTATCTAGAAGAATTCTGACTTGTTAAGTAATCACAGGTTTAGTTTCTGTTTCTTATCCTCTTTATCCTTTCTGCAGCTGTTGTTGGCTCCAACCCCATACATCATCGGGGTCCCTGCCAGCTTCTTCCTCTACAAACTGGACTTCAAAATACCTGATGATGTATGGCTAGTGGACCTGGACAGTAATCGGGTGAGGTTCTTGTCTGAGGCATTGTAGGGTCTAGAACAGGATTGTTTTTCTAGATTACTCCCAGAGAGGTCTTAAATTGGTGGGTGATGTGTGTTGTGTGACTCTGACACTATTTTTTTTAATGTTCCTTCTACTTTATTGGCTTAAGAGGATTTGGATTAGGACTTGAAGAAATACAAGATTTAGTTTTGTCAGAATTAAGTGTTCCTCCATATCTGAGCAGTAGGGCATTTGTGGCTACAGGACCATTACATATGGTGTAGATCATCTAATTGTTTTCCTGGAGTATAGTTTCTAGTAAGAAACTGTCTCTTTTGATTCAGACTTTTAAAAAATGTATATTAATATTCTTTATATTCAAATATCAGTAAAAAGCCCTTACATAAGTATATCGTAAAACTTTAGAAAATACAAATAAGTATAAAGAAATAAATTAAAACTATAATCCTATTATCTAGAGATAGTCACCAATAACATTTAGGTTTATTTCTTTTCAGGTGTGTGTGTATATCATATCTGTGCATGCGTATCTTATGTGTGTGTGTGTGTGTGTGTGTGTGTGTGTGTGTGTGTAATGCATGCGTTCACATATATATGACGCTGCGTCTGCACAGCTTCCTACTTTGGTCCTTACCTCTGTGTAAGAGAAGCTCCTGAGCAGCCACTTCTAAGGTCACGCCTTTGTTTTCTGGTGCAGCTGATCGCCCCCACCAATGCAGACGTGCTCCCTGCCCTGCCAGAACCGGAGTCGTCAGAGCTGAAAAAACATTTAAAGCAGGTAAGTGAAGACTGAACAAAAGGAAGGGGAACGGTAGCTGCTTAGGGCCCATGCAGGCAGACAGCTGCTTAAGACCCAGTGTCCTCTCAGACTTCAAGCGGAGTCAGCTTTGTTAGCCTTGGGTGGGCTTGAGAAGAGGTGTATTCCATTTCTGGGTCGCAGGGTGAATCTTAAAAAGGGCTTTTTGGATTCCTTCTAACTCATTGTATGCCCTCCCACCCTCTAAAACTTACGCTGTGTAAAACTACCCTTCATTTTCTGTTTCTTGTCACAGCTGCCATTCTTCATGGCCTTGAAACATTTGCCCTGTCTTGTAAGGAAGGAGGTAGTAGCTTGGACAATCTGGCTTCTATTATATTTTCCTCTTGAATTGATTCCTACGTCCCTATTGAATGCTTTCTTCACAAATTCCTCTTTGAGTAATCCTTTAAGTGTATTTTTCATTGATTGATTTTCTTCTGCATACTGAACTTAGTACCTGCAGGTAAAACATGACAGGGGCCCGTTCCGTTGCCCCACTGTATGTGTTACTGTAGGACCGCCAGTAGATACCTCTGTATTTCTTTTTAGGAATCCTTGCTCTTATTTGTAGGGTCTTCAGGAATCTCTCTCTCTTTTGTCTAGGTTATGTAGCAGTATCTCTAGGTATCTGTCTGGATTTAAAAGGACCATTTTGTGACATCCCTCTCTCACTACATCACTGCTGATGTAATATATCTTGTGCAGAGTTTGGTGAGGATTGAAAGTTCAGGAAGTTTGTCTCCCCTTGCTGTGTTTTCATTCTTGATGATTGCTTTAGTATGACTAGAGATGGAGAAGCTGGTATATGAAATTCTACTTAAAGGGTTTGTAAGAGCTAAGATTCTTGGATTCATTGATCCCATATTCTTTTTTTTTTATTAAGGTATTATTGATATACACTCTTATGAAGGTTTCACATGAAAAAACAATGTGGTTACTACATTCACCCATATTATCAAGTCCCCCCCCATACCCCATTGCAGTCACTGCCCATCAGTGTAGTAAGATGCCACAGAGTTGCTACTTGTCTTCTCTGTGCTACACTGTCTTCCCCATGATCCCCCCCCACACCATGTGTGCCAATCATAATACCCCTCAATCCCCTTCTCCCTCCCTCCCCACCCGCCCTCCAACATCCCTCCCTTTGGTAACCACTAGTCCCTTCTTGGAGTCTGTGAGTCTGCTGCTGTTTTGTTCCTTCAGTTTTGCTTTGTTGTTATACTCCACAGATGAGGGAAATCATTTGGCACTTGGCTTTCTCCACCTGGCTTATTTCACTGAGCATAATATCCTCCAGCTCCATCCATGTTGTTGCAAATGGTAGGATTTATTTTTTTCTTATGGCTGAATAGTATTCCATTGTGTATATGTGCCACATCGTCTTTATCCATTTATCTACTGATGGACACTTAGGTTGCTTCCATATCTTGGCTATTGTAAATAGTGCTGCGATAAACATAGGGGTGCATGTGTCTTTTTGAATCTGAGAACTTGTATTCTTTGGGTAAATTCCTAGGAGTGGAATTTCCGGGTCAAATGGTATTTCTATTTTGAGTTTTTTGAGGAACCTCCATATTGCTTTCCACAATGGTTGAACTAGCTTACATTCCCACCAGCAGTGTAGGAGCATTCCCCTTTCTCTGCATCCTCACCAGCATTTGTTGTTCTTACTCTTTTCAATTCTGGCCATCCTTACTGGTATGAGGTGATATCTCATTGTGGTTTTTATTTGCATTTCCCTGATGATTAGTGATGTGGAGCATCTTTTCATGTGCCTGTTGGCCATCTGAATTTCTTCTTTGGAGAATTGTCTTCTCATATCCTCTGCCCATTTTTTAATAGGATTATTTGCTTTTTGGGTGTTGAGGCATGTGAGTTCTTTATATATTTTGGATGTTAACCCCCTGTCGGATACGTTATTTACAAATATATTCTCCCATACTGTAGGATGCCTTTTTGTTCTGTTGATGGTGTCCTTTGCTGTACATAAGCTTTTTAGTTTGATGTAGTCCCATGTGTTCATTTTTGCTTTTGTTTCCCTTGCTCGAGGAGATGCGTTCAGAAAGAAGTTGCTCGTGTTTATATTAGGAGATTTTTGCCTATGTTGTCTTCTAAGAGTTTTATGGTTTTGTGACTTACATTTAGGTCTTTGATCCATTTCAAGTTTACTTTTGTGTATGGGGTTAAACAATAATCCAGTTTCATTCTCTTGCATGTAGCTATCCAGTTTTGCCAACACTGGTTGTTGAAGGGGCTTTCATTTCCCCATTGTATGTCCATAGCTCCTTTATCGTATATTAATTGACCATATATGCTTGGGTTTATATCAGGGCTCTGTGGTCTGTTCCATTGGTCTATGGGTCTGTTCTTGTGCCAGTACCCAATTGTCTTAATTACTATGGCTTTGTAGTAGAGCTTGAAGTTGGGGACTGTAATCTCCCCCCCACTTTATTCTTCCTTCTCAGGATTGCTTTGGCTATTTGGGGTCTTTTGTGGTTGCATATGAATTTTAGAACTATTTGCTCTAGTTCATTGAAGAATGTTGTTGGTATTTTGATAGGGATTGCACTGAGTCTGTAGATTGCTCTAGGCAGAATGGCCATTTTGACAATATTAATTCTTCCTATCCATGAGCACAGAATGTGTTTTCATTTATTGGTATCTTCTTTCATTTCTCTTAGGAGTGTCTTGTAGTTTTCAGGGTATAGATCTTTCACTTCCTTGGTTAGGTTTATTCCTAGGTATTTTATTCTTTTTGATGGAATTGTTTTCCTGATTTCTCTTTCTGCTAGTTCATCATTAGCATATAGGAATGCAACAGATTTCTGTGTATTAATTTTGTATCCTGTAACTTTGCTGAATTCAGATATTAGATCTAGGAGTTTTGGAATGGATTCTTTTGATCCTGTATTCTTACCCTGTGACTCAGTGTTCGGACTGCCAGCATTACTGTCACCTGGGCTTATTGGAGGTGCAGAATCACCCCAGACATGCTGAATTAGAATCTGCATTTTAATATCCTGGGTAATTCCTGTGTTCATTACCATTTAAGAAGCAGTGCTGGTCTAGAGCAGTAGTTCAAACTTCCCCTTGGGGCATCTTAGGGGCTGATTCAGGTTGGGAACACTGAGCATGTGAGGCTCTGGGTTCCTCATGTCCTTCAAGAAGCTTTACTTTCTTTTTTTTTTATTAAGGTATCGCTGATATACACTCTTATGAAGGTTTCACATGAAAAACAATGTGGTTACTACAATTCACCCATATTATCAAGTACCCCCCATACTCCATTGTAGTCACTGTCCATCAGTGTAGTAAGATGCCACAGAGTTACTACTTGTCTCAGAGAAGCTTTACTTTCACATGCTTCAATTTTTTATATTTCCACATAGATTTCAATTGAAAAACAAGATTTCATGGCTAAAATAAGTTTTAAAACTAATGCCCTGGACTTCAGATTTGATTAAGTTGCCTTGACCCAAGTTGGCTTAAGCTGAAGGTCTATATATACACAATATTTTCTAAAGGTCAAAATATTTGGATTCTTATTTCAAACTTGAGGACTCTTTCCTAGGAGGTGAGATTGGCTAGCCAACCAGGAATCTGCCTTCTATGAGGGATTTCTTATTGCTCCACAGGCCCTTGCCAGCATGAGTCTCAACACCCAGCCCATCCTCAATCTGGAGAAATTCCATGAGGGCCAGGAAATCCCTCTTCTCTTGGGAAGGCCTTCTAGTGACCTGCAGTCCACACCATCCACGGAATTCAATCCACTCATCTATGGCAATGACGTGGATTCTGTGGATGTTGCGACCAGGTATGATCAAGTCGCCTAGGCAATCAGTGAGCTCTTGGATTGGTCTCTGCTCTCCAGGCAGCCTAGAGGCAGACTGCTTCCCTGAACCCGAGATCCTTTATAAACATGTGTAATATTTGGTCATCTTTGCCACCTTAGTGAAAGCAAAGAGAAGAAACTCTTTTTGGTCAGCACACTCTGAGGCCTTTTAAGCCTTGAGTGAAGAAGGGGACTGATCATTCTTTAAGACACCTCTCCCTTTGATGTTGGAAGCCTGTAAAGTGGTGCTTTGGGAGGTGGTGTGAGACTATGATCGTAGGAACCCTCCCACCCAAGCTGGAGACTGGACTGCTTCACTGCCCCCTTCTTCCCCAGAGTGGCCATGGTCCGTTTCTTCAACTCCCCCAACGTGCTGCGGGGCCTTCAGGTGCACACACGCACCCTACGGCTCTTCCCTCGGCCCGTGGTCGCTTTCCAAGTGGGCTCCTTTCTAGCCTCACGCCCCCGTCAGACACCTTTTGCTGAGAAATTGGCCAGGACTCAGGCTGTGGAGTACTTTGGGGAATGGATCCTTAACCCCACCAACTATGCCTTTCAGAGAATTCACAACAGTGAGTCCGCCTACACTCTGCCCAGCCCCACCTTCTGCCTGTCCTCCTGATGGCCCTTCCCTCTCCTTTTTCCCTTTCAGATCTTTTACCTGCCCCTTCCATTCCTATTTTGCTTTAGACTTTTTGCTACTTTTCGTTTATGTGTGGCTTGCTTTTCCCCCCCTTGTTGCTAACTCTGTCCTTTTTTCTCTTTGGGTAGACATGTTCGATCCAGCCTTGATTGGGGACAAGCCAAAGTGGTACGCCCATCAGCTGCAGCCCATCCATTATCGCGTCTATGATGGCAGCTCCCAGCTGGCTGAGGCGCTGAGCGCGCCCCTAGAACATGACTCCGACTCGGGCCCTCCTGATGACAGGTGAGCAGTCCCTTATGGAGGTAAGGTAGTTTTTTAAGGAGAAGAGGCTCTCACTAGCCCTTGTTTAGCACAATGGCAGAATGTCACAGGACTTACTTAACAGTCTTTGAAGCCTTGAGTTATATTTTGGTTAATTGTTTTGTATTTGCTTCTTTATCTTAAGAATGCTCCTCTTTTTATTTTTCCTAGTGCTGACTGCTGATTCTTTTCCCTGCCCCTCCTTTCTGTTTGATTTCTATTTTTATGTTTATGCTCTTCACTCTGCAGTGGCAGTGATAGTATGGATTACGATGACTCAAGCTCTTCTTACTCCTCCCTTGGTGACTTTGTCAGTGAAATGATGAAGTGCGACATCAATGGTGATACTCCCAGTAAGTGTCCTTGGGGAGAGTGGCCAGCTCTGGGCAGGGTTTGGGGTTCTGGGCTGGTGTAGTCTACTTGCCAACCATGGGTTTTGACAGATGTGGATCCACTGACACACGCAGCGCTGGGGGATGCCAGCGAGGTGGAGATCGATGAGCTGCTGGCCCAGAAGGAAGCAGAGGAACCTGGCCCCGACAGTGGGACCTCTCAGGAGAACCCCGCACTGTGCTCTAGCTCCAGCACCCCGACCAGCAGCAGTCCCAGCACCGTCACCCAGGGAGCCTATTCTGTACGTGGGGCTGCTGCTTGGGATGTGGGCCTCATCTGTATTAAAGTTCAGCTAAAGCTCCTCATTTGCCCCTTTCTTCACAAGCTCCCTATCTTCCTCTACATAGGCCCCATAGCTTACAGCCTATGACACACAGTTTTGACCCCAGAAGGAGCTCATCGGGCTTTGTTCAAGATTTAGCTAAGATTTTCCCTTACCTCGTTTGTGGGGACAGAATGGGGGTGTTGCAGAGATCTTTTCTCACATATTCCTCAGGATAAGAATTTGACAAGCCTAGATCATCCCTGCCAAGCTGGAAACAAGGGAGGGCATCACTGGGTACCAGGCAACCACTCTTTATTTTATATGGCTTAGGAACCGGCTGACTCAACAGAGATGGATGCTAGGGCAGCAGCAGGCATCTCCAAGTCCCTCCCGCCCGCACCTCCCAGCATGGGCAAGTGGAACGTGGACAGGCGTCAGACAGAAATTGGAGAGGGGTCAGTGCGCCGGCAAACCTATGACAATCCATACTTCGAGCCCCAGTATGGCTTTCCCCCTGAGGAAGATGACGATGAGCAGGGGGAAAGTTACACTCCCCGATTCAGCCAACATGTCAATGGCAATCGGTGAGAGCCTGGGGACGCCGCTAGAAGGGTGACTTGAGGACCTCACTGCAGCGGAGCCCGGGCCAGGGTTAATCAGGAGGCTGGAGAAGTCTGAATGCGCTCGTGGTCCTGCCATCCCTAGAGGGTGGTGCTTTGGTGTAGGCATTTAGGAATTGCGGGAAGAGTGTCCGAAGTGTAGTGTAAGGCCCTCACGCCCGTGAGTAGGTACCTGTGCCTGGGGCTCATAGGTGCCACTGTGCATTCAAGGGCTCCAAAGCTGCTGCGGCCCAACAGCTTGAAACTGGCAAGCGACTCAGATGCCGAGTCAGACTCCCGAGCGAGCTCCCCCACCTCCACCATCTCCAACAACAGCAGCGAGGGCTTCGGGGGCATCGTGTCTTTTGCCAGTAAGTGCCTCAACTCTCACATGGTTCTGTCCCATTCCCTCCAGTAGGGCCTGACTGTGGCAGGCGCTGCTCAGATACAGGGCCCGGTTGGTGTTTACCAGCCCCCAGTTCAGGTCATTTGAGTGATAATGAATGAGGTGTTTTTAAGGGAGATCAATAAAGTCAGGGACAGAGAGCTTACTATCCTTACACCTGGAGGTTTCCATCTATTTCAGGTTAAGACAGCTGGTCAGCTGACAAATAACCATTACACTGAAAATAACCATATACCCTTGTACGTATATTTTATGGAAATATTCTGGTCAGATTTGATTTAGGTATATATCTAATATCTTTGGTGAAGAGCATTTTCGTGTACATGTATTGAAATCTATATGACGCTGACTTTTGTGCTTAAAGAATATTTTCAGAAATGAGGGGAGGTGTCACTTAAAGACTGAAGACAGACTAGGGATCAGAGAAAGCCAACATACGGGATGATTGTGATTGTTTTTCCAGAAGCTGGGGGGGCAACACCAACTTCAGACCCGAAGCGCACTGACTGCTGGCCTTTGTGCCCAGTTAGCAGCAGATGAGCAACTCAGATATCATGATGAGAGGCGGCTGGAGAAAGTTGTTGTTGGGTTTTGAGCAGTCCTGGCAGTGGCTCCTTTGTTTGTCCTGAGTTAGACTTAGTCTTTTCTAAGATGGAGCAGAGGCCCTGGGATTGTGTTTGAAAAGGAGGAAGGTGAAGATGACACAGTTGTTGGCCTGTGACACTTTGATTCTTTGTCCCCCAACTCATTGCTCTCACACCGTCCCCTTGACAGGCAGCCTGTATCGGAACCACAGTACAAGCTTCAGTCTTTCAAACCTCACGCTGCCCAGTAAGGGTGCCCGGGAGAAGAGCACGCCCTTCCCTAGTCTGAGAGGTAACTGCGGCCCTCCTTCTGCCCAACCGGGATTTTCTGGGAAATATTTCAGGCCTGGGTGCTTGTCAGGAGCCCTGTGTGTGATGAATCATTTGATCTGGCTGTTGCCCCGCCTATTGCTTCTCATGGCTTTTATTGCACATTGTGGGCTTTTGCTGGTTCTCAGTTGGAAACTATCTTGGTAGGTAGGTAAAGAGAAAGCCCTATTACCTCATTTACCATAATGGCAACTGTGGGATTACTGCTGCTTCTGGGGGAACTTGTCAGGGGTACATAATTAAACTTGGGATCATCAGCTGCCACTGGTCACCTGCCCAGTTCCTACTGCATGGACTTAGGAGCTGGCCCACCAGGGATGGTTGTGAAGAGCCGTGCAGTATTTATGGAGTCAGGAAGCCTATTACTTTGGCTTCAAGTCAACGCAGGGCCTGTGGGCGAGCTAGGTAGTATTGGTTGGCTTCTGGGGGGCAGTTAAGACCTTATTTGATTTTCATCAAGAGACCTTATTTGATCTCTGACAGTTTTCAGGGTTCTTCTGAATTTACTCTGACTTCTGATTGTTTCCTCTGGATATGGTGCTGAAATAGTTAATCACAGTAGAAAACCACAGTGGGAAGCAGCTCCATATGTTTTTACTGACCTCTCCGCAGTGATTAAAAAATGTCAGGAATCGAAAGAATGCTCTTTGGTGGGGTTGGAAACACAGGGGCAGCAGGGCATCATAGCTGATGGTGCAGGGACCTGACTGACGCTGTAGAATCCATACATGGCTCGGTGGGTTAGGGAGGGAGAAATGTTAGTTTACCCACTTTCATTTGGTGTGGTTGCAGAGGAGAACAATCGAAAGGCTTTCATCGCATGCTGATGCTTTGCCGCATTTGCTGCACTTACCGCTCCCGTCCACCGCCCATCCCCACACTCTCACCCCACTTCCCACAGCAGTGTCTGCAAGATAAGTCTCTTCCCTTTACACACCTGCAGGCCCTCTGGACCTCCACGCTGGGTGTGTTAGGAACCCGTGGCCCTCCTGTCGTGCATGTGCCTGTTTAGTACCTGAAGGCTCCTGTGTCATTTACCCTGCCCCTGGCTTTGAGAGGCTGTAGTCTTAAAGGTGGTCCTTCCTGGAGCCGTGGTTGTCTCCTGGTCACTTGGCTTCCAGCTCTGAGGTGCCTAAAAACCGAGGTCATGCGCACTAAGCTTCGGGAGAATGCTCAGATGATCTGACTTGCCGTTCCATTGAGGGGTGTAGGGGTTTGGTATTGTGGTGCACCTACTAATTGTGTATTTTGTGTCCCAGTATTTGGGCTAAATACTCTAATGGAGATTGTTACTGAAGCCGGCCCCGGGAGTGGTGAAGGTGGGTCTTGCCCGTGAGCTGTGCATGATCTTTTTTTCCTAGCATCTTCTGTGCCTGATTGAGGGCCATCCCCCTCATGGAGCAAGCAGCATCACATGTGTGGCCTGCCTGTCCCTGTCCCTCTTGGTGCCCGTGCTTGCCCATGGGGCGTGCTGCTGGTGCATGTGGAGTGACCTGAGTCTCCATCCCCACTTCTCCACACTGCCTCGGCTGGTCTCCCTGTGTGATGCCCTGGTGCTACGCTCACCCAGCCTTCTTGGGAACGGTGTGGACATGGCTACCTAGGGCCGTGCTGATCTGCCGCCAGACCACAGCAGTGACGCCTCTCATTCCTGCTCTCCCCATCCGCAGGAAACAGGAGGGCCCTAGTAGACCAGAAGCCATCTGTCATCAAACACAGCCCGACAGTGAAAAGAGAGCCGCCGTCACCCCAGGGTCGATCGAGCAACTCTAGGTAATAAATAGCAGGGCTATTCTGAAAGTTCTCTCATAGAGGTAGTGATTCCTGTACCAAACTTTAGGGATGCTCAAGAGTGGGAGAGAAGCTCTCAGTCAGGGAGATGAAACCCTTGTTACCAGCACTCCCCCTGTGACTGTGTCCCATGCAAGGGTCAGAGCTCACAGCGTTGAGGAGAGTGAAATGGCTGCGGTGGGTGCTTAGGCTCACCAGGTAATCTGGGAGAGGGGGAATTCAGTGGGCTTGGGCCCTGGAGACAAGCACCTAGGCTGCTGAAGGGTGGGCTGCTCTGCAAAGAAGCTGGAGACCACAGAAGTGGTGTGTGGACCCCATAGTGCAAGCCAGCAGTTCCTGAAGGAGGTGGTGCACAGCGTGCTGGATGGCCAGGGCGTTGGCTGGCTCAGCGTGAAGAAGGTGCGACGGCTGTTGGAGAGTGAGCAGCTGCGCGTCTTTGTCCTGAGCAAGCTGAACCGCACGGTGCAGTCAGAGGACGACGCCCGGCAGGATGTCATCCCAGATGTGGTCAGTTTGGGGAGTTGGAATCAACTGCGAACAGGGGCCTGGACACCAGGGGCGGTTTTGCCAACTCTCGGCCTGGGCTGTTGTTGCAGGAGATCAGTCGGAAGGTGTACAAGGGAATGTTAGACCTGCTCAAGTGCACGGTGCTCAGTCTGGAGCAGTCCTATGCCCACGCAGGCTTGGGGGGCATGGCCAGCACCTTTGGGCTTCTGGAGATCGCCCAGACCCACTACTATAGTAAAGGTAGGGTCATACCAGCTGGTCAGAGTGCCGTCTGCAACTCTCCCATTTGTCTCCAAAGAATGTGAATCTGTCCACTCGACAAGCTTCCCAGGGCCAAGCTCCTGCCCATCAGCTCGGGATTTTATTTCTAATGCATGTTTATGTGTACTAGGTATTTTCATGTCATAAGATGTCAGCTTTTCTTTCCTTGCACTTCTTCCATTCCATATCCTCCTGTGTCCTTGCTTCTCCCACCTCATTTCCTTATCTTGATTCCCACGCACTATTTCTTTTGACCTCCTATATTCTTTTTCTCAGAACCAGACAAGCGGAAGAGAAGTCCAACAGAGAGTATAAATACACCAGTTGGCAAGGATCCTGGCCTGGCTGGGCTGGGGGACCCAAAGGCTATGGCACAGCTCAGAGTTCCCCAGCTGGGACCTTGGGCACCAAGTGCCACAGGAAAGGGTCCTAAGGAACTAGACACCAGAAGCTTGAAGGAAGAGAATTTTGTAGCATCTGTCGGTATGTGTCACTGTGGCATGGTGGAAGGGCTCTGCCTTCTTTCAGGCTGTCCAGAACCCCACCTGCCTTTTCCCCATGCTTTGCTTCATAGAGAGGGAAATAGGCCTGTGTCTACTTATAAAGGTCTCTCTTTATACTTTGCTTTCCCTTCTGGTTTATATACAGCCACCCCTCAACTACATCTTGGAGGAAGAGCGGAAGTTTTGCTTAGAGGACCCAGTGAGGCTTAGGGACCCTAAGCCGTACTCCTGGTCCCTCTTTTTATTTACGCCTGGATTTCTTCACATATGGAGAGATCACATGAGTTCCTGGAAGCTCTCAGGAAGTTCATGGGCTATAGCATCTTTGGGCTATAAAACCATGATCATCTGGGTCTCCCTAACCAGCCATTATCCTGCTCCTCTGGGGTGTATCAAGCAACCCCATTTCCCTGGGTTCTGAACCTTCCTTCAGGTGTAGATTTCTGAGCCAGCTTTTCTTTAAATCTTTCCTTACTGGACTTGGTTAAGGGCTTGTTTACCTTTGGTGTTTCACCATCCTCTCTAAGGCAGTGCCTTAGTGAGCTCTCTGGGCATCACCTCTGTTGACTCACTCCCCACTTGACCTTGATTCTCTAGGTCGTGTCTTTCTTTTTCTGGTTCTGGATCCCTGGGCAGTGTGCTTCTAGCAGATGCCTCTCTGCCACCACTGTTCGCAGTTGCCTTCTGCTTCCCTAAAGGGTAATGAGGAATCTTTCCTTTTTAGGGAAGCTATACTTCTCTAGCCTGCAGAATTTTGTCCAAGAGGCATTCATTCCTGCCTTTTCTCCTGCCTGGTGGTGGTGTAGGAAAAGCACTGACCTGCAAGTCTGGAGGTCTAGAGTTTTAGTCCTGTAGCTGCCCCCACCTAGGAATTCAAGTGTGGGCAAATCCCTTCCCCTCATCAGGGAACGGAAGAGAATAGACTAAATGACTTTGAAGTTCTTCCAGGAAACGAATTGCGATGATCAGTATTCTCCCTCCTCTCTTCCTACTAAGATGCTATTCTTGACCACCTAACGTTCTCTGTCACCTCTACTTCTCTGAAAGTATTTTCCAGATAACTGGCTAAGAATGGGTCTCCCGGGGCAGGTGCTGATTCTGAGGGTGAGCTGGGGTTTTTGGTAGCCACGAGGAGGGATGCTAACTGCCCACATGAGTGGCCTCTGTCCGGTCCAGTGACTCAAACAGATTTGTGCTCATGCTTCTGGAGCCCCCTGGCTGCTGGAGGTGATCTCAGTCTGACCTGGAATCTTTCAGAATCGCCGTTGCCCGGCTCATTTGGCAGAGAGAGCATGGTGTGCGGACGTTTAGGTTAATCCTGAGTTCTGTAATTTTGAGCAAGTGCTCCAGCCTCTTTAGGATGGTTTTCCTCATGCCAAAATGAAGGAGCTGATTAAAGGCTCTTCTAACTCTAACATTCTGCAGAGTTTTTACTGCCGCATTGACATTAGAGTTAAGAATTTGGAGTCTGCTTCATGGGGGGAAGGTGTGAGATCTCTTGATTTTTAATCCCCCAAAGAGAAGATCTCTTTTTATCTCTTCATTTTAATCCTGTGCTTGAGACTGAATCAAGTTGGGTTGGTGGGTTTCCATTTTGTCTGTCTGACCAGCCTTTGACTCTGTCTGTCTTTCTTTCCTGCTTACATTGCATCTGGGGTAGAATTGTGGAACAAGCACCAGGAAGTGAAAAAGCAAAAAGCTTTGGAAAAACAGAGTAAGGAACAAATGCCCCTTCCTGTTCCCAAGTCTCCCATACCTGCCAACTCCACAGGCCCAGCTGGGGCAGGCTTCCTTTGTCGGCCCCACCCCAAATTTGCCTTGGGGGGTATTTGGAATGAAAGCAGGTAGGTAGTATGTGATTCATAGGTATGTGGCTTGTAGCTGCTTCTTTCCCCCTCCCCCCATAGCAATCAGGCTGCAGTCAGGGTGTCTGTTGAGTAAAATCCCTTAGAACTTTGTTCTCTGTTGCTTCAGAGTTGGTGGGGAGAACATTTGCCTATCTCAGTGCCCCTCATTGGCTGATTTCTCCCTCACCCATTAGAAGGCCTGTGGGCACAGTTGGCAGAGATGGTTGCTGTCCCTCCATGTTGAGTCTGTAGCTTCCAGCTCTCTCTGATGGCTTGCCTAGGCACGCTTTCTTGCTTTCTGTCATTCTGTCCTTCTGCCATACCATTGTGTGTGGGTGGGGAAAACGGGTGGCTTTGATCTCAAATGTAGAAGTTGTAGGGTGGGGGTAGGTGGTGTTCTCAGAAACAGCTGATGTTTCTCAGTCTCATTGGCCCATCCTTTTCTAGCCCCTTTAGACACATGTGTTTGGGAAGCCCTGAGTGACCTGGCTTCACACACCAGTGAAGCTCTGACTCTAAGTGCAGTGGAATGGGGTTTAGACGTGTGTTTGTGGAGCTTCCCGTTTTAGGATGATTCGCCCAGAATTTTCTCAGGTTGGGAAGACGGCTGCAGAACCCCTTGAGATCAGGTTCAGTGTGTCCCACTTGGTTCTTGAGGCATCTGGGAGCTTCTTCCAGTGGGGCCTGGATGGGGCTAGTCGCTGGAAAGGTGCCTGGGACATGCCGACCAGGTGTGGGGCCAGGCTATGCTGCTGCCCCGCCCCCCGCCCCCCCCCTCCCAGCCTGCCCCAGCCTCTGTGTGCTGAATGACAGTCTCCCCCTCTCAGGGCCTGAAACAGTCAAGCCCGTCTTTGACCTTGGTGAAACAGAGAAGTCCCAGATCAGCGCAGACAGTGGTGTGAGCCTGACATCTGGTTCCCAGGTTTGTGACAACCTTGTTGAGACTTGCGGACATTCAGTTTCTCTCAGAATACTTCTTGAAGCTAAAAAAAAAAAAAATGACAACCTTGAAATAACAAAAATATCCAAAATAGGGGAATAATGAAATAAGTATAATATATCCATGTAATATAATCTTGGTATCCATTGAAGACTGTATTTTCAAAAAGTTAGTGACATGGCAACATGTCTATATGCAATATGATTCCAATTTTGTTTTTTAAGTGTATACAGAAGAAACTGAAAAAGAAACTAAAAACTTCACATGATTTATATAGATAGGTTTATGGCTATTTTTGTTTCTTTAATCTTTCATGTTTTTTCTAAGTGAGCATGTATTTCTTTAATGTTAATTATTCTCTTTATTATGTAAATCACATAATTTTATATTCAGGAAAAAAATAATTTCTCATGCCCTGTCCAGGAATGAAAGTAGAAGGGTGGAGAAGGGGAGAAGGAAGAAGATGCAGTATTTCTTAGGGAAACCGAGAGTAGGTTGGACAGTCTCACATGCTGTGTCTGAGTCCCTGTGTCTCGTTTCAGAGGGCTGGTCCAGACTCTGCCATCGGTGTGAGTCCAGCTGTCAGGATCCGAAGCCCGAGTCAGGACTCCGAAGTCAGCACCGCGGTGGGGAGCGCCACACTGGCATCATGGGGGGGGGGGTTCCCCTTTGGGAAAGGGGGTTGTTTTCTTCCCTGGAGACTGCTCTTAGTCCCAGGTCCACTTGGTCCTCACAGTGGAGATGTTAAGGTCTGCGTACGTGGGTCAGACCCTGAGATTCACACGGGGCTCCTCCTCATCTTTAAAAGAAGGTATTTTCAGAGGCTGTCTGACACACCTTTGAAATTTGATACTTTTTGATGGCAGTAGAGAGCTGTAATAGCATGGCATTTCTGGGACCCTACACTTGGGAATATCCCTTATGACCTTTTCTTGTTTCCAGGTGAGTGATAGTTCTGGAGAGACCCTCGGAGCGGACAGTGAGCTGAGTAGTGCCGCAGGCGATGGGCCTGGGGGTGAAGGCAGCACCCACTTGGCGAGCTCTCGGGGCACTTTGTCTGACAGTGAAATTGAGACCAACTCTGCTACCAGCGCCATCTTTGTAAGCTATGTTTACTAACGAAAGGACACCATATAGAAAAGAATGCAAAGTTAGGAGGCAAGTAGAAGGAAAAGAGGAACTGAGGAATGGATAATCCCCATATATTTGGCTTTAAAGAAAATGTTCCTAAAGGCTTTCTTCAGAGTCACTTGGCTCCACGATCTGGTGCTTTTAGGATCTTCTTCTGAATCACTGATGAGTTGGGCTCCCCTGCCAGTCAAATAAGGGCTTCGAATCCTATGTAAAAATAACCCCATGTTTAAAATAGACATAGTGATACCTTTGTGGCAGGGCAATTACAGCTCTCATTTTGCACTAGTCTGCCTATTTCTATAGACCAGTCTAGTTTAATTTTGGTCAGTGCTCTATTTATATAGCACCTTAACATAGCATTTCATTTTAGTATGTTCCTAACTGATTTGAAGTTTTCATTTGATTAATAAACATCTGTTAAGTGATTTACTAAGTGCCAGATTCTGTACTAAGGAAACAGGGATGAGTAAGGCATGATTCCCACTCTCAGGAAGTTTGCAGTTCAGTATGCTGCTTTGACTAATCTCTTCTGACAGGTGAGGGGAAGCCTAGGGGAGAAAGGAACTTGCCCTGGGTCACACAGTAAGCTAGTGATCGGTTGGAATTAATTCTTTTTAGTCCTTGCATTTAGACACGCTGCTTTTCAGTGTGTGTATGCCTCTTTAGATGGCATTGAGCACTCTGATATACTTGCCACTTCATTAGACAGATGAGAGTGAATATTCTCTACAGGAGCTCATAAGTCCTCATCTTTGGTGTGTGGGGACAATGGAAGATGAGATTTAAATGAAATGAGTTACTTCACACTGGTGATATTCCTACCTCCTTTTGTATATGTATTTCTAGAAGAGCAAGTGACATCCCAGAGTGAAAGTAGGGAGTAGGATTGAGAGTCAGCAGAGCCATTCAAATTAATGGACCTTAACTCTCTGACTCTAAACAGACCATTTTAATAAGAGTACTTTAAGTCCTCCCAGTGTGCTTCCATTCTGGAGGTTAAGAGGGACACTGTGGAGTAGTAGTCTTGCAAAGAAGCCATTCAGCTGTGTGCTGCCTCTCCTGGCACCTTCCTGGGACAAATTCTTACTTGTTCCATCCTTGTAGACGAGGGCTGTTTGTACAGTTGAGTTGCTAAGAGCGGTGCCTATATTTCTTGGCTCACAGAAGGCTGTTTTAGCAAGAAATAAATTATATTGTCAGTATTTTCCATTGAACAAAGTGTTCGGCTGAGACCCAGGAGACTGGCATTCAGACACACTAATTAGGTGCTGCCTGGTAACCTCTGATTGGCTGTTACTTTGCTTCTGCTGTTGCACTTGTTGTGAAATGGGCATGAAACATACCTCTTACCCGGTTGAAAGTCTTCTCTGGGTAAATAGAAGTCTGATGTTGTAGAAGTGACAGATAGTTAGTGATATTTCTAAGGGATGATAGGAAAGAGGAAATTAACATATCTCAAATACCATTCATGTGCCAGGCACTGTTAAGTGCTTTACATGTATTTTATAATTTAATTTTTATAATAGTCATATGAAGTAGGTAAATCATAACATTTCTTTTACAGGTAAGGAAAATTAGACTCAGAGAAGCTAAGTTTCATGCCTAAGATCACACAGTTATAAGAGATAGAGATCTGAACTTTGGTCGGTCTGACTTTAAATCCAGTGTGCTTTCTACTGCATCATACTGCTGCAGAGAATTTAACTAATTTTTTTTAGAGCCAAGAGATGGAAGGGTAAAGGTAAGTCAAAAGGAAAAAAGCTTGATTCCATGTTTTAGGAGGCAGTAACAGAAAGTAGGATTATCAGGTTGACTTCTGTCAAATCCTTAAGGCGACCAGAGTAGCAAAAGCAGAGCTTACTGGGGTATATGTCACTAATGGATGGTGACTGGCCACTGTGTAAGCTTCTTAATGAGCTGCGTGGTTTCCTGTGCCATATTCACTGGTACTTGGGTAGCTGACTACGACCTCTTCTCTGTAGGGTAAATCCCACAGTTTGAAGCCAAGTGTAAAGCAGAAGCTGGTGGGCAGCCCAGTTCGCTCTTCCGAAGATGCAAGCCAGCGAGTCTATCTCTACGAGGGACTCCTAGGTGAGAGACGGCCGGGGAAGTCCCCTTGCACTGGACGGAAGATGGACGCGGCCGGGGAGAGAGCACTGGATGAACAGCTGCTTGGCTTTTTGTTGATCTCAAGGCTGATGTTAGAGGGCATTTTTATATCGGAAGCAGGCAACCTACTGGGTCTGGAAAAAGCAGTGGTTGAGCGCTAGAAGAGACTGCATTTAATCAACAGCCTTTGTCTTCCTGTCTTTCTTTCTTTCCTTTCTTGCTACCATGGTCCTTCCTGCTCACACATTGGCAGGAAGGGACAAAGGATCGATGTGGGACCAGTTAGAGGATGCTGCTATGGAGACCTTCTCTATAAGTAACCACCTTTCTTTGTGTGCTGTTTTCATCCCTCTTCCTTGGGAGGGACTAGGCCTCACATGGAGGCAGCTGGGGCTGGTGGCAGGAATGTCAGATTTGGGGGGCAGAGGCTTACGTTTCCTTTGTCCTGGAATTTGTCATGACTCCTTTTTATCTGAAGTTTGCCCTTTATTTTGGTTTGGCAGCTGTGTTTTTTATATGTTAAATAAGCCCTAAAAAAATTCTATTCTACACAGGCAAAGAGCGTTCTACTTTATGGGACCAAATGCAGTTCTGGGAAGATGCGTTCTTAGATGCTGTGATGCTGGAGAGAGAAGGGATGGGTATGGACCAGGGTCCCCAGGAAATGATCGACAGGTATGAGGCTTAGGAAACCCTTTAGGAAATAATGGAAATTCAGCCTCTTCGCAATTCGTTCCATGGTCCTCTACCTGAGAGCTGACTTATCCCTGGTCTCCTGCTTAGGTACCTGTCCCTGGGAGAACATGACCGGAAGCGCCTAGAAGATGATGAAGATCGTTTGCTGGCCACACTTTTGCACAACCTCATCTCCTATATGCTACTGATGAAGGTAATGCCTGTTTTGCTTATATCTAGCTACTGCTGATGCCAGAAGGGCAAGGCTTGTTCCTGTCACCTAAATTCTGGGGCAGTTGGGAAATTGTCAGAGCATCTTACTAGGGCTATCTTCCTGATTGAAAGTCTGAGGCCTCCCTGCAGCTTCACATGTGATCCATTTGTCTGAAACAGTCAGACTGTTTGCTAAGGAATGTTGTAAAGATGATTGGTGATTCCATAACATTCCTTTATTTTCAATTTTAAATAGGTTTCCTTTGCTAAGTAGTTTTAGGATGATGCCAGTAAAGCTCTCCAACAGAATTCAATGAATTAAAAAAATCTTAAGTTGTAGGTTCTAAAACCTTTAAAAGGTGCTTAGAATTCACTTTTCAGCACTAGTGCTTTATCATATAGAATTTTCCATAGATGTAAAAAGTTACCCATTAAAAAATTAATGGTAGGTTCTAGTTTAACTTGGTTGTACTTGGTCTTTATAGCTATGGAAGAAGTATGTTATCAAATAGAAGAACCCTGCTCTAAAAAGAAAACATGTTTGGGCGTGGTGAGAAGAGAGTTGTTTTGAGAATGAGCTGCTGAATTTCTCCCCCTGTTCTCCCATCCTCTTGAAATGTGATCAAATGCATAGAGAGCCCTACAGGCCCACTTGGTCTGTTCCACTTCCTTTGTAAGGTTCACTCTGCTCTGTTGAACTCCAGGGGTTCCAGTTAACTCTGGCTAGGAAAGGGTGGTGGTCCTTAACCCTAGGAAGAGGCCTCAGCTACAGCTGAGTCCAGAATGTTGCTACTCTTGGTCGATGTTCTGAATTACAGCCTGAGGAACCTAGGGGTGTTTAGGGCCCCTTAGCCATGAATGTTACAGCATTGGTTGGGGATAGGGAGGAAGTATCTGCTTGAACCAGAACTGCTTTCTCTACCTTTCAGTGATGTGGACTTCTCAAATTCTAGTTCTCTCAAATAGTAGGGAACTTATTTGCACATTCTATCTATCTCAGTGGAGAGAAGAGCAGATCCTTCGTTAAGATTCCATTTTGGCTTTCCAGGTAAATAAGAATGACATCCGGAAGAAAGTAAGGCGCCTAATGGGAAAGTCCCATATTGGGCTTGTGTACAGCCAGCAAATCAATGAAGTGCTTGATCAGCTGGCAAACCTGGTAAGCAGAGCTGGGCCACCCCTTAGGCCCCACTTCCACAATACTTGTCAGTCTCCCAGGCTTGGGCCATGTGGCTGAATGCAGAGGCTTCCCCATGGGTCCTTTCTTGGCTTGTATTTTCAAAACTATGGGTTTGAAAATAGGGCTTTGACTCTAGATGAGGCTTTAGCCCTTCTGCTCCATGTTAGGGTACTCTGTACTTTACCCATCCTAGTGCAGCTATTTCATTGTATAGTCTGTGGACCCATGAGGGAAAAACTCTTTTCACAATACTACTGGAATGTTACTTGCTTTTCTTCCAGAGCTGACATTTGCACTGATGGTGCAAAAGCAATGGTGGGTAAAACCACTGGCACCTGCTGGTAGCCATTTTTACCCCTCTGTACCCTCAGCTTACAAAACAAAACAGAAGAGTTTCAGTATGCATGTCCTTGTGAAGCAGCCAAGATCATTAATTTTATTAAATCTGATCATCGATTGTATATCTTAATATTCTGGGTGGCAAAATGAGAAATAGACACAAAGCATGTCTGCTGTAAACCAAAATATGATTTTTTCAAGGAAAACCAGTTTGTGACTGTGTGTGCTACTAGGTGAACTGGGAGCTTTGTTCCTGGGACATCATTTTTACTTGAAATAATGACTAATAAACTGGTTATTTAGAGTTGGGTATTTGGCAGACTTTGAACTTGAAGCTTCCTAAAGACTTTTCTACTGAGATTGATTATGGTATTAGTGAATGTGATTTGTTTGATAATGTGTCATGAAATATGTCAACATTTGGAAGGGATGCCTAACTTAGAGAACCAGTGTTTTCCACATGACCAGTGTGCAGTGGTACAGTGGGTAGAAAGATGCAGTCAAAATTAAGGCAGACAAATGGATTTTAATGTAACAAAATACAAAGTATAATGTAACAAAATACAAAGTATACATTGATGTGTTTTTAGATTCCACACTGCAACTAACTTTAAGCAACTGCTTCTCAAGTTGTGGTACAGGCTCAAAGAAGAATATGCGTCTTTATCAGGAAAGACTATTAAAATACTCCTCCCTTTTCCAATACATATTTGTGAGGCCCGATTTTCTTTATATACCTTAGCCAAAGCAACACATCACAGCAGATTGAATGCAGATGCAGATACGAAAATCCAACTATCTTTTATTAAGCCAAACAGATTTTCCTAAGTGTAAAACAGTGCGACTCTTCTCATTTATTTTTTTGGAGGGAAATACAGTTAATTATAAAAAATGTGTTATTTATATTACTATATAATAGATTTGGTAAGAATTAGTTACTTTTAAATTAATTACTAAGCATTTAAATATTTCAGTTTTAATTTCTACTGTAGCAAGTATTTGCAAATATAACTCTCATCAACATAAGCTCTTGGGGTCCTCAGTAATTTTTAAGAGGTGTAGGAGTCCTAACACCAAAAGGTTTGAGAACACTTTTCTGGTGACCAGTGGCCAGCAGATGGCACTGTGCTGAGGAAGCTGATATGAATTTAATTGCTGAATGGGGGGTTCTTGGCCCATAGTGCTCTGTGAGAGGGATGCATGAGGTCCCTAAAAGATACCTCTTTCCTCAGAATGGACGTGATCTCTCTATCCGGTCCAGTGGTAGCCGGCACATGAAGAAGCAGACGTTTGTGGTGCATGCGGGGACAGACACAAATGGAGATATCTTTTTCATGGAGGTAGGTGCTAGTTCATGCTAGGGGCTGAAAGGAGTATTTGAGAGTCACGAAGAACTCCTAGAACTGATGCCAGAATATTTTTCCCATTTATGTTGTTCATCTTCATGGTCCATTAATCATTAAACTGTCAGGCTTTTATGCAAATAAATTAATATAATAGGTGATTCCCATCTGTGTGTGTGTGTGTGTAAAACCAATGACATAGTCGCGTTATCAATAGGTCAGAACATAAAATAGCCTACATTGGGAAGTCCTGCTCTCATTCTTCCACCCAATTTCCCATCCATCTCACCCCTTTCTCCTGTAGGTAACCATTTTGTTGGTTCTCTTTGTATCTTCCAGTGTTTTTTTATGCAAACACAATAAAACATGAACAGAAATTCTTATTTTTCTCCTTTCTTACAGAAGGGCAGTGCATAATACTAGTGCTCTGTACCTTGCTTTTTTCATTAAAAATTCCCAGAGATCTTCTGTATCAGTACAAAAAGAGATGTCTCATCCTTTTATAGCTGCAGAGTATTCCACTGTGTGACTATGCCACCGTTTTATTTCCCCAGTCGCTACATGTCCTTGGTTTTCTTTCAGTGTGTTTGCTGATAGTGCTACTGTGAATGATGATATGCCTGCTTCATTTCCTAACGTGCAGGTTTATCTAAGAACATTCAGAAATAGGATTATTGGGTCAAAGGGAAAACGCATTTATACTTTTGGTCGATATGATTCTGGATTATGCCTTAACATGTAATAGTCCCCCTCCCACCTTGCCATTTATTTTGTTGAAGACATTTGCCCTGAGCAGTATCTCACATTCAAGGCTTTTTGCTGATTTCATCTCCTTGGTGTTGTTTAACATGTTTCTGTATCATTTTTATATCTTACAAAACTGGTAGCTCAGTCTAGAGGTTTTATTAGTTTCAGATTCAGTATTTTGGCAAGAACACGTCATAGATGGTGCTGTGTCCTGCTGCCCCCGCTGGCTGTCTCTCTCCCGGTGATCAGCGGGTTCAGATGTGGGCAGCCTCATCTAGCCACAAAATTTTGCCATGCAGAATTAAAAATTTTTTGTGTAGTTGAATTAATGAGTCATTTCTTTTATGGCTTCTGATTTTGAGTCAAAAAATAGAAAAACCTTCTCTATGAGAAAAGCCCTTCCTTACTCCAGGATCTTAACAGGAACATATTTTCTTCATTTCTGTGCTTTTAATTATAAAATGGGTGTCTTCTACGTAAGTTTAGGAACCAAGTACAACTTCTATATGAAGTAGTGAAATGAAATGAAAAACAGTCCTCTGTTTTCTTTTGGTTTAGTTAAATTTGATTTTCACATTCACAGGTTTCTTAAAGTGGCTTATCAAAACTACTTTGGGGCAGGGGTTCTGCTCTGAAGTAGAAACATGTATGTTGATGTAGCTGAGAAGAGTCCGTTTCATGTCACATTGAAGTGTTAGAATTTGGCTAGATGTCTTTTGGAGTTGAGGGCTAACTGAGTGTATCTGATCCACAGTAGAGATGGCAGGTGATTCTTACACTTCTTTTTTTCTTTTCTTTTTTTTCTTTTGGTATTATTAATGTACAGTTACATGAGCAACATTATGGTTACTAGACTCCCCCTATTATCCAGTCCCCACCACATACCCCATTACAGTCACTTGTCTTTCAGTGTAGTAAGATGCTATAGAATCACTACTTGTTTTCTCTGTTATACTGCCTTCCCCGTATCCCCACCCCCCGCTACATTATGTCTGCTAATCATAATACGCTTTTTTCCCCCTTATACCTCCCTTCCCACCCATCCTCCTCAGTCCCTTTCCCTTTGGTAACTGTTAGTCCATTCTTGGGTTCTGTGAGTCTGCTGCTGTTTTGTTCCTTCAGTTTTTGCTTTGTTCTTCTACTCCACAGATGAGTGAAATCATTTGATACTTGTCTTTCTCCACCTGGCATATTTCACTGAGCATAATACCCTCTAGCTCCATCCGTGTTGTTGCAAATGGTAGGATTTGTTTTCTTCTTATGGCTGAATAATATTCCATTGTGTATATGTACTACCTCTTTATCCATTCATCTACTGATGGACACTTAGGTTGCTTCCATATCTTGGCTATTGTAAATAGTGCTGCGATAAACAGGGGTGCATATATCTTTTTCAAACTGGGCTCCTGCATTCTTAGGGTAAATTCCTAGGTGTGGAATTCCTGGGTCAAATGGTATTTCTATTTTGAGTTTTTTGAGGAACCTCCATACTGCTTTGCACAATGGTTGAACTAATTTGCATTCCCACCAGCAGTGTAGGAGGGTTCCCCTTTCTCCACATCCTCGCCAACATTTGTTGTTGTTTGTGTTTTGGATGTTGGCCATCCTTACTGGTATGAGGTAATATCACATTGTGGTTTTAATTTGCATTTCTCTGATGATTAGCAGTGTGGAGCATCTTTTCATGTGCCTGCTGACCATCTGAATTTCTTCTTTGGAGAAGTGTCTGTTCAGCTCCTTTGCCCATTTTTAATTGGCTTATTTGCTTTTTGTTTGTTGAGGTGCATGAACTCTTTATATAATTTGGATGTCAACCCCTTATCGGATATGTCATTTATGAATATATTCTCCCATACTGTAGGATGTCTTTATGTTCTACTGATGGTGTCCTTTGCTGTAAAGAAGCTTTTTAGTTAGATATAGTCCCATTTGTTCATTTTGGCTTTTGTTTCCCTTGCCGGGGAAATATGTTCATGAAGAAGTTACTCATCTTTATGTGCAAGAGAATTTTGCCTATGTTTTTTTCTAAGACTTCTATGGTTTCATGACTTACATTCAGGTCTTTGATCCATTTTGAGTTTACTTTTGTATATGGAGTTAGACAGTAATACAGTTTCATTCTTTTACATGTAGCTGTCCAGTTTTGCCAACACCAGCTGTTGAAGAGGCTGTCATTTCCCCATTGTATATCCATGGGTCCTTTATTGTATATTAATTGACCATGTATGCTTGGGTTTATATCTGGGCTCTCTAGTCTGTTCCATTGGTCTATGGGTCTGTTCTTTTGCCAGTACCAAATTGTGTTGATTACAGTGGCTTTGTAGTAGAGGTTGAAGTCAGGGAGCGTAATTCCCCGTTTTATTCTTCCTTCTCAGGATAGCTTCGGCTATTCAGGTCTTTTGTGGTTCCATATGAATTTTAGAACTATTTGTTCCAGTTCCTTGAACAATGGTGTCAGTATTTCGATAGGGATTGCATTGAATCTGTATATTGCTTTAGGCAGGATGGCCATTTTGACAATATTAATTCTTCCTATCCATGAGCATGGGATGTATTTCCATTTATTGGTATCTTCTTTAATTTCTCTCATGAGTGTCTTGTAGTTTTCAGAGTATAAGTCTTTCACTTCCTTGGTTAGGTTTATTCCTAGGTATTTTATTCTTTTTGATGCAATTGTGAATGGAATTGTTTTCCTGATTTTTCGTTCTGCTAGTTCATTGTTAGTGTATAGGAATGCAACAGATTTCTGTGTATTAATTTTGTGTCCTGCAACTTTGCTGAATTCAGATATTAGATCTAGTAGTTTTGGAGTGGATTCTTTAGGGTTTTTTATGTACAATATCATGTCATCTACAAACAGAAACAGTGTGACTTTTTCTTACCAATCTGGATGCCTTTTATTTCTTTGTGTTGTCTGATTGCCATGGCTAGGACCTCTAGAACTATGTTGAATAAAAGTGGGGAGAGTGGGCATCCTTGTCTTGGTCCCGATCTTAAAGGAAAAGCTTTCAGCTTCTCGCTGTTAAGTATAATGTTGGCTGTGGGTTTGTCGTATATGGCCTTTATTATGTTGATGTACTTGCCCTCTCTACCCATTTTGTTGAGAGTTTTTATCATGAATGGATGTTGAATTATATTAAATGCTTTTTCAGCATCTGTGGAGATGATCATGTGGTGTTTGTCCTTCTTTTTATTGATGTAGTGGATGATGTTGATGGATTTTCGAATGTTGTACCATCCTTGCATCCCTGGGATGAATCCCACTTGGTCATGATGGTTGATCTTTTTGATGTATTTTTGAATTCGGTCTCCTAATATTTTGTTGAGTATTTTTGCATCTATGTTCATCAGGGATATTGGTCTGTAATTTTCTTTTTTTGTGGTGTCTTTCCTGGTTTTGGTATTAGAGTGATGTTGGCCTCGTAGAATGAGTTTGGGAGTATTCCCTCCTCTTCCACTTTTTTTTTTAATATAATTTATTTTATTATCATTAATTTACAATTACATGTGCAATATTACGATTATTAAACTACCCCTTCATCAGGTCCCCCCCACCAACCCCATTACAGTCACTGTCCATCAGCGCAGTGAGATGCCATAGAATCACTACTTGTCTTCTCTGAGTTGTACTGCCCTCCCCGTGCCCCCCCAACATTACAT